>CABFON010000296.1:0-11557 GCA_900683695.1 Echinococcus oligarthrus
ATTAAGGCACGCCATGACTACCGGTTTCACAGGTGTAACTTGCGATTCAGCCACAGATGTGGTCTGTGCAATATTTTCCTGAGTGTTTTGGACAGCTATTGCTGAACCTTCAATAACAGACGTTGCTTCCTGTGTCTCTGCGTTAAGAGACCCCAATTCAATGCAGGCAGTTTCTAGAGCATGAACAATATCGGCAGATTCAACTAAATCTTGGGGGATAGATGTGATTTCTGGGATCACAGCAGATTCCACTGGGTCTTCATAAGGATCCTTATCAAGAGATTTTGCCAGGGTGACGGAATCTGATTCAGATGAAGAAAGGGTGTCAATAAGGGCGTTGACCTCTATTATAGAGCAGTCTTTAACAATAACAGAGGAACTTTCGGAGATTTTGTGCGCCTCAACAACGGAATCAATTTGAACAGGGTGAGGTGGAGTGGAAATAAAAGCTTCCTCTTCAACAAACTCGCTACTCTCAGCTACTTCTTGAAAAAAAGCTCCCTCAGGAACAACGTTAGTAAGATCAGCTTCGATAGGTGGTTCGTCCAACAGAGCAACAGATTCGTCAGCTTCAGTGGAGGCCGTCAAAACGATTTGGTTCTGCTTGCCTTCAGTTACAGCAGACGCTGAAGGTCCGCCACAACTCGGTTTCTAAACAAGAAGAAGGTCATCTCATGAATTGCAATCCATCACAGCAGATGAAAACTACAGTGGGATACCAAAATTGGTACCACAATTTACCACGCAACACTACGTTCCTCTCATCCAGCCTCGTCCTCGCAACCTTCTAATGTTTTATTTTAGTTCTGATGCAACTTTAGATACTATCACCATATTCTTAAATCAAATACTATCAAGTTTTCCCCTTTCATGGGTTTTGTTAATTATTGGATACCTTTTTGTGAGGAGCTTTGTTCTTTCCCCTTGTCTTTTTCCGTTTGCGAAACGGATCTGTACCACAGCAAAGGAGTGAAGCGAAAACCATGTGCGTGAAAGCCTGGTTAGAGTTAAAAAACCAAGCATAAGTGGTCTGTTAAGAAACCTACCTGATCAGGTAAATTTTGAGAGCTTTTTTTCTTTCTGCAATAGCGAGACCAAAGGTAAAAGAGTGATGCAGAAACTACAGTAAGAGCGGTGATTTGACGATAACTGGACATGAGTCTGAAATTATAATTTGCAGTTACCAGATGACTAGTGCATACACTTTCAAGCCACTTTTACGAAATTATTAAATAAGCATTCGAAAACGGCCTAACAAACCAACAATCTACGCAACATTTCTAGTAAAAAACTTGCATTCAAAGTAGCAGTCGCTAAACACAACGCAGCAGCACTTATGGTTCCGGAAATTGCTCGTATAAATGGACACACTACTGCAAAGACCAGAAATGTAGCAGTAGAAAATGCTATATCATTCATTCAGAAATGGCCAAAGTAGAACAAATGGTGCATTCTCAAATGGTGTCAGTTTTGGCAATGACAGCTGAAAGTCTTACAATCCACCAGCAAAAGGTATACCAAAATAGTGTAACAAAATAACAGTAAGCAAAACCAACAGAGAGATGCACACCCACCGACGCAACAAATTTGAGCACCTACGGCAAGATGCAGCATGAACATGTGATTATCACGCCCGGGACGTTTAAAACAAAAGACGTCACTTTAAATTTAGTGTTAATATCAAAAATAAATTAAAATAAAAAAGATCAAAAAACCAAAAATATTTGCGGAAAAGTTGATTATTGTACGAAGACTTTGCCTTAGAATTTATCGGAATGAAATTGTTACATGAATTGCCAAAATGGGTCATTGACTAAAAATATTACGCAAGTATTGATTACTAAAATCTCCCTGCCCTGGGTGGCAAAAAAGTAATCTTGACTCTGTTATTTTTCTCGACATCATTGCATCGGATTTGAGAACTAAGTTAGTTAATATGCAGTTTCTGAAACTGCAAGTTTTAATCTTTTTGAGCCAGTTTTTGTATGAATGCCTTTAGTATTTATTAAAAGCTTCAACAGGCAAAACAATAAACTTGTTTCTGCAACGGACGTATAAAAACTGTTAATTTTATGTTTTCTGGTTTTAAGCTATTTGATTGAATAATTTCGAGCAAATTTTCCGGTTGTCATGGCGACGTACATTGTGGCCTCGATTGAATGATCTGCCACATGGTGCGTGCGCATTGAACGTGTGCTCGTTAAGGCTTCCTAACCTAGCAGAAGTTAGTTTGCGTTTAATAAAATTTTAGGAGTAAATGCTTTTGCACGATTTTTAATTGCTTGTTTATGCATGGAATTGCGCCTTTTACTAGGCTGACTTATGAAGTTTGCGCTTTTTTGGTCAGTTGTAGTATCGCTTAAATCTTCTCTTGATTTTACCACTACCCCCGTTTCTTAGTTGACAGAGATTTTAAATGGCACTCTTCTTGACGCCTTGAATACTTTAGCCATGTGAACTGCATTTTCTTATTCATGCCAGTTTTTCCTATTATTTTCCCTCCAAAATAATCTTCGGAAATTACAATGTGTCAACGTGGGAAATTTTCTCGCCTTTTGTGTTACTAGATTCGCAGATACTAGTCGTGTTTGCCGATATCATGCTGTACTTGTTTTCTGTTTTGCATATCTTCTTAAAACTGAAAATTCATCAAGAAATTTATTGCTATGTGCTGTTTTGTTGTTGTGCACCCCTAAGTTTGATGGTTTTTTGCATGACGTTATAACGTTTTTTGCTATTTGATAAAACCAGCTGATACGTACGTACTAGGATTCTAGCTTCTTTGCCAATTTTGAGGCTGTGTACGCATTCTTCATTATGTATAGCATAATTTTATTCGACCGCAACGCCTTTTAATGAATAGCATTCGAATGATGTACATGCTTCATGTATCATAGCTGCTTAATATCGTTAAACTTTTTTGGATGAGAAGCTTGTGCTTGTGTAGTTATCCTGTCTCGTTGTGTTTTCATTTTAATAGAGACATTGTTGGGTTTGTTCGTTTACTGTGTCGTTAATAAATAAGGTTTATTTTGCTTTCACATATTAGAATGATAAATGTGGTTTGTTCATATGCACGGATGATTTTCTTTTGTTGAAAATGTATGAATGTTGTGGCAGGCATACGAGCGCTATGGGAAAGAATGTGAGTCGAAGGCATGAGGTTTGGAAGAACGAAATCCAGCCTCATCAAAACTCTGGCTCTTTAACAAAAGCACTCCCCATCAACGCAATTCAAGCGTTTCAGCAGACGCCGAAGGTTGATGTGGGTTACTGATTATATGGTTTTTGCTAGAATAGGCTTTGGTACAGATCTTTAAGATCGTTAAGCAATGCTTTCGTCTGAGCGGCATACGAATTTCATAAGCAAGCAGTTGATAAACAAAGAGATCAACGCACTTTAGCATCGTAAATGCACACTAAATTTTGTCTGAATTTGGGCGCCTTATGCTAATAATGCCTAAAAGGTTCAAACGTCGCTCTCATTTGCGGTGAAATTTTTTCAGTGGTACCATGAGATTAAAACGAATTTAATGTGCCTAACCCCAACCGTAGGCACCCGCCTGGTCCATACACTTCACTAGACTTGAGGACGTCATTGACAAAGCATGACTAGATCGATCACTTGAATTAATACCATGGTCTTGGCTGCATACAGATATTCAGTGCTGTGTATCAGTCAGACCGGCATAATCCCTTTTGAACTTTACAAGTCATCCAAAGATAGCTCCAAGGTTGGTACTCATCCACCACATCTTCGAAAGAATTCCAGTCAGTCAATTCCTTTTCACTATTTTAAGCGTTACAGAGATAGGAACCTCATGAATTTGAACTTTATGGCTAATTAGAATTAGCAAGATCTGGCTAACACAGGCTTGAAGCTTCTACCATCGTAAAACTTAAGATCTTTCTTACAACTGTCTGACGTTTTGATACTGATTCTTGCTTATATACATTTAAAAGGTAGGTGAACAGATCGCCGTTAAGGTCAAAATAAATGGCAATGCTTTTAAATCGCAGCTCGAGCAATCACGAAGATATCTTGGAAACATACGTGAACTCCTTTTGAGGTTGGTTTTACTATGATGACAAACTGCCAACTTGCAACTAAGTTTCCAAAAGTTGTTACTTTAGATCCGCTCATTTCCTTTTTTAAGACAGCGTGATGTCTGTCGCATTCAATTCCAAAGTGGTTCGAATGCACTAGGTGGCACTCAGGAGGGTCAGTTTTTCCAAAAACTTCTCCATCAGACGGTCAGATTTGAAACGGGTCAGACATTTTATTCAAGCTGGACGACAAGAGAAGGACTTGTGAGTTCACTCAAAAGTTTCTTCAGAAATATCATTAAAAAATTTGAAAAGTGGATTGTACAGAGGTGTTCGGTAATTTATCCACACGATCTTATTCAAGGACGCCAGACGTTTTCCCTTAAATTTCTACATATTCCTCAAGTTGGCTGAACAATACTTTCACATGTGGTTATCAAATGTGGGACGAAAGAAATCACAAGAAACTGCAGCATCCAATTTTTGTAATCAAAAGCTCACATCCAGGTATTTTACTGTCTGGCGATTAGCTGTACTGAACCCGAATAGACCGTAAGTTTATTTGTTGATATGCACATTAACTTCCTCTAAACAGTAGACTGAAATTTGACAGCGCCTAAACGCAACTTCTTTTTAGGAAAGCAAGTGACGCTGCCATTGTAAATACTCATCGAATTTTGCGTCGTTATCTCATCGCTTGGCTGATGATAACTAGGCTCGAGAAATGTACGCACATCTCGGAGAGCCGAATACACTCAATGAAGGCAAAAATTGGGAGATTCATTCAGCGGTCCATGGTACCACTTACTCTCTCCCAACCTGAACCTGTTTCAATTCCACCAACGCTGATAAATGCTCATTTTCATTTATCCGCCATTGTTGAAGGGACTTTGGATTTATGCTAATATGGCTAAAGTGTAAAATGGGGTGTTAGTCCTTAAGGCGCTGTTTAAATTGCGTCATAACCTTTGCATTGTATCTGAGGGAAGCCAAATTCGGTAGCTGTGTGGTGGTATGCGAGATCTTAGGTGAACACTCCGTAATCACTTTCCTTGTATCAGGGTAGCCCAAATTCAAAAGTTAAAAATCAAATAGTTGCTGGGTACCTACAAAGTCAATTGAGGTGATGTTTGTGTGGATGATGCTTTTCTCCTTTAAGGGAACTTTTAAATGATTATTTATCTTTCCAACTTAACATTCTTTGTTTTCGACCCACAGTTAGTTGAGCGAGAGTTCCATTTTGATACGAAAACATCTTTTACAATACAATAGACTCAATTACTTCAAAGTCCCCTTTTTATGTGATACTGCGTATTAAACGTCTCATTGGGTTTTCAAGTAGTTACTTTTAAGATTAGTCAAAAGCATTCACTGACTAAATACCCCTGTTTTCATGATAAGAAAGCAATGTAGAATGGATTTCACAACAAGGATTTTGTCCAATGTTTGAAGATTAGTCTTAAATTTTGGTATTGACATAATCGGTAGTTGTGCATCAGTATGACATTTTTTTGAAGTTATAAAGTGATCATTTTATGCTGTTTTATATCCAACCTTGAGAATTTAGCAGATTTATTTATTGAATATACTGTTAACCCTACAAACCAGCATTTTCGTAGGCATGTGAATTTTGCATTAGGAAAATTTTGTCTTGTGCGATGAATTAGTTCCAGAAGTATATGTAGACCCTCAAATAAACGGAAACTCTTTAAGTCAAACCGATCATATCTGTAGATTGATACGGGAGATACTTTACTGCGAAGTCATGAAAATGGTGCAAACATCTCATGTGTTTCTCGGTCTATTTACGTAGCATGAGATAGCCTGCTCTCAAACAAAAAGTTTAGCGGTTTCTTGAGGACTTGAAAGTAAAACACAATGATCTAATCCCATTAAAACGTTTTAGTCGAACTCCTGTAGGGTGGACTCGGATGTTGACAAACAGGAGGAGGGTCCTAGTCCTCCCAATCGCCTTTGGGAGAGTCTAATGCCACACCAAACCAAGGGGACTTTCTTTGTGGTAACTCCTGCACTACTTTATTCTACTATACCGGCAGCTCCAGTATCACAATATACGCGTAGCATATTTCGTATTGCAGTTATACTTTATATTTTATTCTGTATACACATGTTTGACTCTTTTCTAAAGAAGTGATAGTGCATTCACTCCATTCACTCCACCTTCCCATTATAAGCATCCAACATTTTAGGCTTCTTTGATGAACGAGACGCAAGTCAACGATCTGAAGAGAGGGCAATTGGAAGCGGCCAGCAAGGGTCGCAGGTTCGATGACCGCTCAGTCGTAAAATTAGGGTTAGTTGAAAATAAGCAATGGTATGTAGTTAAGAAGATTTAGCTCGAATCTTAACAAAAATGAGCATGTGTGTATTTTTTATTCACGAAACATTTGGCTGTTACAAGTGTAAAATTAAGTGGTGGCTTTGTTGCATTTTTTAACTGCAGACAAGGAGGGAAAAAAGGGAGTTCAATCAACTCCTTCCAACCAATGTTGCGTTCCAGTACTTGTCAGAGCAAAGAAGGTGCCAGAGGTCGATCTGATAAGTCGAGCCAAATAGTTTTAAGTACATGTCATCATCCGACTTTATTAATACCTATTTATTTTGTTAAAAGGTAAAAGTAGTCTCATATTTAGAGCTCCAGGAAATGGAGGAGAAACGGATACGCCACCTACAGGAGAGTAATGCACGCCGAGAACAAATTCGTTTAGCAAAGTTGGTAAGGACCTTCTTTTTTCTTGAAAAATCTTATTCACCATCCTTATTGCACTCTTTTTTTGCCAGAAAGATCAGTTTAAATGGTTTTTAAATGGCAATGCACTTAATTTTCACTTCCACTCGGTTATTTGATGAAGTGAGACTTATAGAATTTCCAGTCGTAGTTTGCGCTATAGCATTAATTATTCTGCAAAATAATGTCGCGTTTTCTAGAAAGGTTGGATATTTGTAATATTTATTCAATTATCCCATTCGAATACGTAGAAACATGAATAAGAGCTTCATGTGGGTGGGCATAAGCAAATGAAGAACATTTGGCTCAGTGCATGCTACCTACACGGCATCCTCTTGTAATGTGAAGGATGCAGAAGAATCACGCCGGGGATGAAATATTCTGGTCTGGGATTACGGACCTCACAAATATAAGACAACGAGAACGGCATCTAAAATTGAAATGGAAAAGTAGTTAACGCGACAGAATAAATGCACCAGTCTTCTATCAGTGTGGCAGTTTAACTACTTACACATTAATAAGTAGAAATTTGACATGACGATTAAGAATGGCTGCATATATTTTTCACGTGTTAGGAAGAGCCAAAAAACACTTGCTGTTATACAGATGAGTCGCATTTCAACTTCAGTTAAATGCAAATCCAACGAATAAATGTTGATGGTTGTACGTTCTATCCAGCTAAATAATAAAAGCCGATGATTCCCAGTGTTAAGTTGAAGTACGGCCTACTAGCAGCTATAGGTTGAGCTATCCACTTGCTCTTAAAGCGCTTGCATCTAAGTCTGGCAATTTACAGTTCTATTTAAACTGAAGGCTCGACTGAGAGAAGTGACTGATAGAGCACAGAAAGAGATTGAGGAAGAAAATCGAAAGAGGGCGCAAGAGGCCAAAGAACGTAGACTTCGCAAGGCAGAGGTAAGTGCAATCTGCCTTAAAAGGGGCGGAAGTACGTGAACGCTCCACGCCATAGTCGTCGCTTTATAAAACAGTGAAATCTTAAAAAAGGCGCATTATTGAATAGTTCCTCCATTGAATGAGCGCTCATTGGAAGATGGACCTCAGGATCTTGTTTATTTAAGATCTCCATTATTGAAAAACTACCACCTATAAATGTTAGACATGAGTCACAAAAGTGTACAACGCAGGGAACATTAAAGTCTGCTTTGAGGATTGCAAAAAATATAAATAATATCCACTATCCTTCCCAAGATGAAAGGATGTCCTGTATAGGGATAATAATTTATGCTCGGTTGACAATGCCTTTCAGGACTAAATACGGTTATGAAATGACAGACCCTCCATTCGCCACATTAAGGTTTTCTCACATTTCATTTTGTTCAAACTCAACCATTTTTTGCTTATTTGTCTCGCAATTTTATAGCGCCAGAAGCGTACAGAAGCCCTGATGGCCAAGGAGAAAGCCGACGCAGCGAAGTCTGACAATTTTCGGCGTTACCTTCGTCTCAAATATCACGGATTTTTCCCATGGATGAGATATATGCAACAGTTCCGCGATAATGTAGTCCGAGCTTGTCAGAGCAATCATTTGCGACTACAGAGGTGATTTTAACTGATGTGCATTGACATTTATTGATACACGTATCTTCGGTTATTGAATCGCCTCGACAGGTGGCATTGCCATTGAGCTACTCCAGATGACTTTGTGGATTTTCAAACACAAAATGTGTCCAATCATCCCGGTATGCAAAACATACACCTCAATTCTTAATTGCATTTACTGCATGCAATCCTGTCGCGTAAATCGTACATTTACCCTTGATGAAGTGGAAGTTATTTTGTTGTGACAATTGGAAGAATTAATGGCATCGACAGAACGACACTTATCCAAAGAGAAACGTGGAACGTATCCGAGCGAATTTTCGCGTACCCGAGTGTACATTCATCCTTCTATTCATACTTGATAGTCTTTACTGCTGTTATTGTACATTTTTTCTACAAATTTTTGGAAAGGTTTTAAGTGCAGGGTTGTTATATTATTAGAAAGCGTTTGTTGAATGCTGTTGTAGAGCACCGTTTCAAACATGGCTGAAAGTGACTCGGTGGAATTCCACCCGAAAGCATGCGATTGCGAGCGCCAGCTACTTCAGAATGCTTAGCAGAAAGGTGCTTTCAAACTTCATGCAGGTACGCCTTCACTATCCAACTTTTGAGAAACGATTCCATCAATGTATTCTAATTTGTTGTCTCAAGAACAACCTACTTTCTTTGCATTATCATTACACTTTTTGTCCCAAGAAGCTTTCTTTTTTGAAAAGCCAGTTTTAGTTATAAAATTAACATCTCACCCAATTTAAATTATAGCGATGCGGTGGAAACTACTTTCTGAGTTAGAAGGATGCGGCTTTTGGTCTGTTTTCATAAACCTTTCAAGAGCCATCCTCCCTATTTCCCCTATATTATCAAGTTAAGTGTGGAAAAGCGTGTAGTTTTCGATTCCAAGTCGATTATACTGTCTTTTTTCCTAGGATTTAAACTACCAAAGTGTGCCGAAGGTTAACAGCGTCAGATCGTAACCCTACTAGCCACATCTGGCTCCAATTTTCTGCATTGAATGATTTGCATAAACACAAATGTTTCGTATTTTGGGCTTTCGCATGGCACTTTCGTCTCTTAAAACTTTTTTACAATGTTAATAATAGTAGAAATAAATACGGTCGAAAATTTTTCCTGGCTTCTGTTGGCGCCCGATGAACTGGTGGGCAAACCTGAGGCCTTCTGAACGCTCCAATTATCTTTTTTTCTGTTTTCTCCACACTTACGTGCCATCTACGTGGCTTGAAAATAACTGCCTGCATCTTATTTATGCTCTCACATCGTGTGTAGCATTTTTCTGAAGACAGGCCTCGTGGCAGTTTTTTCTACCCTGCATTTTTTCAAGGGTATCCATTAACCTTGACTACAAATTTGAAGCTGGACCAGGGGGTTGATGGCTTGTTTGTCCTTTCAAAAATTACTTTTAGGCTGTAAAACTGCGTCACCTCGCTATGCTGAATGCCTCAAATTTCTACGATCAAAGCGTGCTCAAGAAGTACATGCAAAATTGGATCGTCCATTACAAGCGGGTGGAGGAGGGAAATTTGGTGAAAAGTGACATGGCTGCCAATCATTTTTCAAGGTGAGCTGGGCTCTCCATTACCGTTTTTCTTTACAATAAACACTGTTTCCAAATGACAACAATCGTGAATCTCAACAAGTGTCGGTAAGGAAAGTAGAAGAGCTGTTGCAGCATGTGTTAATATTCACCATTCTGTTTCTTGCACCAAAACTGGACATGTATAACTTCATTGGGTTGTATGCCAAAATCGATACCAGTTAGTAACAAATAAAAGAGAACTTTATCGATACCTTCCTTAAATGGTCATAAACCGGAGGCAAGAAGTCTTAGTGAAGTGCACGTTACAGAAATACGTATTCTCCAATAAACTTACAAATAATGTGGCGCCCCGAGACTTCCCCGAAGGCAAAAGGAGACATGATGCCCTGGCAGAATGTGTAGTCAGCATACAGAAGGTCTTGGAGGCCACGGACAAAGATACAACTGCGGAGTCCTAAGTGGATCGTTGCCAAAGTTAAGAGTTAAACACAAAAATAACCCGTTGCAATGATATCCAACAGTCGCTCTGATACGTTGCATTCATGGAGAAAATGAAATGCGGTCTCCAGTAGTGAATACTTCCAGAACGTACATGTATAAATGCATTTGAGCACTACAATTTGGTCATTCACGAGCTGCTCCTGTCACAGCTGAATTCAGCTATTTCGTCTAACAAGGATGTGCCACTGGAATAATCAAAATGCTATAAACCATTTTGAGTTGTGTCTAAACCTGCTCCGTATCCAATCTGTGATCATCATATTTGTGGTAAAAAATTGCTCTAATTATCAGAACTAGATACATGGTGCTGCCATAATTACAAGGCGTTTCGATAGAAGAGCGCTCGTTAAAGTTCATAAACACTAGCTTAGTCGCGTATTCACAACTTCATTCACTCTAAAAACCCTTATTGCAACTGAAAATCATCAATTCCTCCTACTTGTGAAATGATTATAGGCAACAAATGTTTCTTTAAGTGTCCACCTCCCTTCAGTTTATTTGGTCGGTTAAAATTTGAACAGAAAAGCCCACTCGGAGTAGTTCAAAAAGGTACAGCAGCTTGAAGCTATTTTCCAAAGGTTATCCAAATATCTTCCTCGTCTTTGAAATCCACCACAAAATCGTGCGACTTGCGGGTCATTTATGGTGAACGCTCCTAGGCAAGGTCATGAAAATGAGGTAAGTTAAACATGCCTCCAAAATAAGGACAATTTTGACCTTAACATGAATAAGGCATTCTCAGCCCCCTTATGCTGGCCACTTTCCTTGAATATCGTGATATTCAGCTTCTTGGACGCCTTTTTAGCTGTCGAAATGCCAGTGAAGGGTCCCTTTGTCGCACCTTTGCATGTTCATTGCTTTCAGAACCATCCAACATAGATGCTTCTTGCAAATGCTTCAGTATGTGTCAATTTCGAAGGCCGATAGAGAACGTGAGAGACGCCTGGCCAATCTTCGTCTCAAAGTTCTCCAGATCGTCCCCGACTTTCAGCCATGCGTATCTGTGGAATAAAGGTCCCTCTCTACCCCTCTCCTCCAATCCCTGACAATTTCACTACCCTAAATGTGCCTTTCTGTCCGTCCAAGATCCCACTCTATAATTTCTTTTCCTCAAGGTGAAAGCTAGACCAATGGCAGAGGCGCAC
>CABFON010000297.1:0-11524 GCA_900683695.1 Echinococcus oligarthrus
CTTCATCTCGCCTCCTTTCATCACGGCGTGAGTCACTGGGGCCGCTGCGAGACTTACCAAGACCCTTACCTGTTAGCAAGTGGGAATCAAAAGCGAATAATGTAGGCAGTCAAAACGAAACACCGTCCAGTAAGAAGTGATGCTGAAATACTGTTGCAAATGAAACGATTTTCTAAAGATTCAAGTGCTATAACGAATGTCTGTTAATAAATCGAAAATCGATAAATTGGCAAAGCAGACTTTAAAACGAACCCAATCGCCTCGGTCGCCAATCCGGACGGGTCCTTCCGCGTTCAATGTCGGTAAGAATACGGTGTCCATCAATTTTCCGGCCGTTCGCATCCTTATTCGCAGCTTTACAGTCAAAGCAGGAGTCGAAGACAAGAGAGTTCAAGAACGGAACAAGGATGGAGTAACAGGTAAACACAAATGATACCCGACCTAGACCGCGCTTACCAAAACTACCGTTGGCTAGAGCGTCGCACTTTCCGTGGACATAAGTTGACGAAGTTTGGACCTATCCCAATGTGGCTACTGCGTATTATCATGAGCAGTATTACCAGAGCAACCTTTTCCCTGGTAAATCTTACCCGGCTTACCAGAAAATAAGATTAAATGTTGCAATTTGCCTAATGACATTCAAACGCGGCTAGAAGATCCCAAGCCGGCAATTGTAATTCGGTCTGAATAAAAAAAGACAAGAAATCTTACATCAATGCCTTTCTGTCACAAACTAATGCTTTCCCTTAAGCCAGGTACCCAAAGAAAGATGCGAGCGCTTGCCCCGAACATAAGCCATACCTGACGCAAACTGATATCTAAGTATTTCTCATCCAGTCGTGCTGGCTGATTAACTGTCATCTGCGCTTCAACGAATGGTCAGTATAAAAAATACAAGATGGTATGACTCTACTCAGGCAGAGAAATGCGGTGAACATTGATTACAACACTAGTTAACATACAAAAACCAAACTTGCCATGCATGTCCCTTTCATGCTCAAACTCGATAAAAGCGTAACCCCGAGGCTTGCCAGTAGCTGCATCCTTGATCATGAATATCTGAAGCCGATGAAGTATCAAAATATGAAACTACCTTCTTGATCGGCCCGTACACTTCAAACTCTCTGCGCAGTTTGTGTTCAGAAGTATCGTAGTTCTAGATTAATAGACTGAAAAAGGCACACCTATTTACCAGTCGAGCAACGAAGAGAGTGTTATAAGCATTTGTTGTACCAGAAACGAGTTTCTTTGGATTCCCTAAAGGAGTAAAGTGGACAATCAGACATACACAGAGCAAGATCGCGTTCGAGTTTGTAATTAGCCTGTTCCTGTTTTTCCTTTCTTTTCCGAGCCTTCCTTTCCTCTCTAGTTTCGATTCGAGATGAGGCGGGAGTTTCAGAGGGATCCTGTGCGTCACAACAAATAATGAGTTTAGAAAGGAGAGGTTAAATACAGTAAATAACACAAAATCCAACAACTGAAAAATACCTCAAACTCCCCCAAAAACTGTGCAACACCGGTATATGGGAGTTTCCGGTGGTTTTTGTGCTTTTCTATTGGGGGCACATATGGAATCGGGTCGCGCGGAGCAAAAAGGGCAAGCAGATTCGGAGGCAGAAACTGAGTCATCCTTTAGTGTAACAAAAACGCGCTGGAAAGTCAGTGACACTTTAAACAAGAAGGCCTTTCTAGAGAAAAACGAAGTAACGAATAAAACAAGGTGACATAGAGTTGCGCATGGTTTGCAGAACAAAGCGCTGTTTTTGGTTCTACTAGGCCATTATACATTACAGTGCAATGGATTTCTAAAAAGTTCTAATATAGTTAGTAAAAGACCAATAACCTAATAAACACCAAAGGTTTTTAGTTTTAGATACATAGTTTGCAGTGTTGAAATAGTCATAGGAGTAGGCAAGTTGTAAATTATGTCACTGTTAAATAATTTGTGCAACCTGAATAATTCTTTTTAAACCGTTGTATTTTGTAGTTTAAAGACCTAATTTAAAGCTATTACAGCACATGGAGTCTACTGTACTTCGACTAATCGAAAATGTTTTGGTTCGTTTTAACGCATCGTCTTTAATGTTGTTATAGTGACTTTCGCGTGAACACAGTATTTCTGAGGTATGCCAATTTCTGAGGAGCCCTATTATTGTCACGAGCAAATTGAAATTCCACCGCTTTTGCCTGATATTCTAAAGCAGTTCACTAAGGCGGCTATTCGAACGCAACCAAAGGACCCACTTGTATGGTCATACGAGTACGGTAGATCAGGTGATGTTACCTGTAGGTACTTTAAGGCACTTGCACATAACGAGGTTCCACCGGTTAAAGAGCGTCTAGAAATGGCCATTTCTTCGCAAAAAACTGACACGGGACTGACGCCTGGCCTTTTAAAGATATTGCACAACCAGGTATAAGAACTATTTTGAATTTCGGTTGATGGTTTTCAGTAGTGCTTGCAACCTGCGTCGTTGCCAATTTTTGTAACCTACATATTTTGCTTAACACTAGGAAGTCCTTACCAGTTCATGTGTTTTTACAACTTAAATTGTCTTCCGAAGATAAACCAGTTATTTTACTTGTAGCTGGTTGTATAGATATGCCTTTCTGACTTACACGCTTCTGTTTTGCTTTAATTAGCTTGGTGGCTTTCAACGCGTTAATCTGTGTAAAATTGAGGAGAAATGGCTTGCATTAGCACTGCCTTTAGAACGTCTTCAAGAAATTTGGCGCATCGGTAACTTCGGTGATGATGCTCGTTGGCTTCATTTTTTTGCCCTAGCGGCCACTCAGGTTGCTCCTGTAGGTGTGCTTGAAGTTCATACCAATCCTGCAATCAATCGCTTTTAAGGGCACAACTCTTATTTCTGCATTTTTTTACTCTGTTACATCCTTAGTGGCATTGGCAATGATTACTTTGGTCCTAACCTCCAGATTTTTTTGAAAAATGGTTGTTCCCTGGTTTTCTGCAAAATTTGCCTGTCTAGTTAAGAGCTTCATATTTTCCAAAAGTATCGAAATTTTTGTGCTAGGTGGTGGCAACATACAAGCAACGTACGAGTTATTTTTCGATGGATTTTAGACTTTGGCAACCACAATGAAACTACTTTGTGAATTATTAACTTCCGATCCAGAGGGTGGTCCTGCACGGATTTCGTTCGAACTTTTTAGCGACCTCTACAGATACCTTGCACAGATTGATGGGAATGTCCCACTGGCGCACCAGGAACAGATTCTCACCTACCTTGCTTTTGATGTGTGCGTTTACGATTCCTCTGATTTTTACTAGTTTCTTTTTTTAGGTCGTAAAGAATAAGAGCAGGTTCATTATGTACACCGTCAATTTACTAAGTTTTAATAATTTAAACCTTTTCACTAGAACTCCTCTGTCTAATATTTGAACATATTTTGAAGTCAGTGAGGAAAGTTTATGGGAATTTACTGCTGGTGGTTAACACTAGTGCACAACTACTTAAACCGTTTTACTACGGTACTCTTTGGCTATTCTTTCACCAGAGTACTGTTTATATATAGCAGACATTGCTGCATTGTGGTGTCGTTTGCTCAGAAAACTACTCTTTGCTATTTTGTACTTTATTGATCACCTTTTTAGGCCCCTCAAGGTTCCACATTGCTTGGGTAAACAAAAATTGATCGACTGTTAATTATGCAATGAATACATTTTCCAAACTTTTCTTAAATCACGTGTTCACCCATGTTTCTATGTAATAGCTATTAAAACGCTCCCAGCTGATCATAAAATATTGTTCAAAAATATAATTAAAGGCAAGTCAGTTGAGAGGTGGATATGGTAGTGCTCTCCTCATAGCACAACGCACTTTTTGTGGAAAATCAATTGCTTCTCTCCAGAGTAAATGAAAGTGGTACTTCCCCATGCTTTATTTAAGTATTACAAAGCAATATTATCCGACGTTTCTAACATTTCCCAGGTCAAAAACCCCTTCATAGATCCTTTTTGCAAAAAACCGAACATATTCGATTTATTAAGGTTTTTTTCCTAAGTAAATTTTATTAAATGTTCGATTTTAACGTGCATGACGGCGTAAATCAAATTCGTTGGGGCTTCCTGACTTTGGGTACCCTAGGAGGAGAACATGTCTTCTGTGACTTAGTTTTGCCTGTGAATTGAGCTAAAATTCGCAGTTTGTCTATTGCACTGTTTTCACATCAAAATAGCAAGAGAACTCATGACTGTCGTATGGAGTAGCAAAAATACTGGGCCCACTTTATAGGAATCCTTTGGAGGCAAATGTGGTTTGTGAACGGATATATTTGTCATTGAAGTTAAGAGGTCAATGCAAATATGCCTGTTTATAATTTTTATACTCAACACGGAAATGTAATCAAAATAGGCTTAACAAACGCATTTAAGGTTTACACATTAGCCAAACATTTGTAACGAAAAATATCAAATTATAAATGGAGGGCATGGGTGAGTTAAGCGGTCTGCCATAATTAGTGCGCAGCAAAGCAGTTTACCTTAAACACAGGCGGCATTCAAAACCGTGCTTGCCGGCCGATTGGTTAACCTCGGTTTTATCCTCATGTAGAACCCTCAGCAGCATAGTCCACTATTTTGAAAGTGAAATTATGAATTTACAATAAGATAACTAGGAAAATATATTTTGTCAAAATGTCAATCCGACAGTGTTTGAGCACTTGCTATACCTGTGGCTTTCAAAATGGGTTTTTTTTTCAGGAACAACTAGCTTCTGTTGATATATGTGGGATTTGCCATCAGGTAGCGGAAAGGAGCTTATTTGTAGTACGAATTCGAGTAACATGGAGAAATCGTGGGTAATAACAGTGCTATTCAAAACTTACTACTCGAGTTTTCCATTCTCGATTGGCTGGAGACTAAAGTTAGGTATCGTGCTGGTTTTGAAACAATTCATAAAGTTCTTAGTGTTGGTGATCTTTCCGCAAGTGGGGTTTTCCTTCGAACTTATAAACCATAAGCATAGAGCGCCAAAGCTTTCTGGCGCACCAAAATTACTTGGCTACGAAAATTCTAGTAATTTCATGGATAGTTATAGACGAATGGATAATTAATTAATTAATTAATGGATAATTAATTAATGGTGGTCGGTAATTTCCTTTGACACGAGAAACTTAAAGGTGACTGTTTTTCTTTGCAGGCACGGCGCTTGTGGTTTAATTTCTCCAAGGGATTTTCTACGTCCAAGTGCTCCGAAGTTACACCCGAACCAATGCCAGTGAGGAGGTTGCCTTCACATAGTGTATTGGTTCGTGAAAGTAATATTCCGAAAAGGCTTTGTAAATGAGAAGCTTTGTGAAGCAGAATGATCAAGTGATGGAGAAGTCTGCGTCAGCCGTTTTGTGCCTGGGAAACGGTTTTGATTATTCGGCTTTTTTCGGTTTCTATTAAGAAAATAGGGTTTTGAGCGAACTCTTGGTTTGAGATCAGAAATCTTGGGATTTTCTACGTGGCTGAGACCTCACTTTTTTGTAATGGTGTGGAATGCGAAGTAATTGCACGTAAAATTGCATTGAAATTTCCGGACCCGGAAGACGCGGGCTAGCCTTGCCGCTTATTGTATTGTTAAGTGAGGTTAATGGGAGTAGGCGTCGTGTGATTATCTAGGATTTCAATTTGCACCGATTACTTAATGAAGTCTTTTCAGAGTCGCCCAGTTTCTTGGAAATGCTTTTATTAGGCGGTTCTATTTCATAATTAATATGCTATCAACAGAGAGAAAAGTGCCCTGAAGCCTCATAAAGAAGGTAATTCCAGTAAAGGTAAGGTATTTTCATTCTTACAAAGGATTTGTTTTCCATTTTAATGTTATGTTAGCTCTTAAGACAGGTGCTCTTATGAAATTTGCAGTGTCCATTAACATTTTAAATTGTGTAGTATCGAGTGTTTAAATAAAAGTTACTAAATTAGGGACTAGGCACCTAGACAGGTGTATTTGCGGAAACGCAGTGTCTATGAAATGAGACGATGCAATCATCTTGCAACACACCCTTAGTAAGAAACTAGCGTAACCGAATAGTATAAACGTGGGCAAATCAAGGGTGTGTGACGAAATTGGAGAATGGATGAAGTCGTACACAAACTGTTAGTGGAGTTCCTATTCTAGGCTCGCTCTGCACCATCCATTTTTTTGTGAAGAGGAGCATGGACACCTACATCGAGCTGGTGCGATACTACGATCACAGCATAAAAGGGATGGTGAATATATCTTGGACGATTTTTCGCGACGCGGCTCAGATAAATGGTACGTTGAATGCTTACAGTTATCACGGCCTGCCCCTGCTTGGAAGCGCCTGGATGGGATTTAATTAATGATCTGAAAACACTTAATTGCGTAAGATAATGCACATACGTAAGCATTGCAATTCGTTTAGACAGTCTATTTAGAATGCTACGTCTCATTTACAAAATTTATCTTTATTTTACAACTGTCATCTTCACAAATAGAAATATTAACAGAAGTTGTGGTCTTACAATCCAGCTTAAGCAGTGTTTTGAAGATTGACTATTTAATTCCGTAGTGAAGAAGATGAGGGGCCTGCTGCGAGATTTTAACGCAAAGGTTTACAAATTACTGTTATCGACAAGGCACGTTTTTCGGTAAGACGGCCAAACGAGGGATAAGTTAGGATGTCAGGCAAGTGTGTCAGCAACCCGATCGCTTAGTCGGACTATAGCTGCACAGATTTTTTAGTGATTAATCTGTGCAAGCTATCTATGCAGTGACTTCGTTCACTGAAGTAAAATTTATTTCTGCCTGTTTTCTAACACCTCGGTATTTTTGTTTTATTTGCACTGGAAGATTATGCCTTGTGAAATTAATCTAATGCTTAACGTTAAAACAAATGAACCAGTTCGTCTTATCAAAGTGAATTTGTGGTACCCCTGGCTGAGGGACAGCATAATTACGTTTTTTAGGAGAAAGGAAAGTTTTTCGGTTCAAGTTAAATATATAGTCCTGGAAAAATTATTACCTAATTTTACGACTATGCCGCGAAACGTGGAGCGATGAATAAAAGCTGTTGAATGGCAGCCACTCCTTGTTTCCCATGTGCATATTATCACCGATGTTACTTATCAATCGAAGCACTTAATACGAGTAGAAGTGCGCTCAAGAGTGCAACAACCATGTTTAGAACTTGAGGCACTTTGGCGCATGACACCATTGCCTTTCCAGCGGGCTACGAGGGGAGGTGATTTATTTTGCTTGAATAAGAATATCGCCTGTGTGCATGTGAGAAGTTCTAAATAGAAAGTTCTGAAGTCTCCCTTTACCAAAGGAAACAGAAGTAGAAGCTTTAAGCTAAAGTCTCATTGAAAAATAGCACAGACTGTTTGACGATTAATGAGTTAGGTATTTCAGACTAACACACACCGCAGCCTTGCCTTCATTTCGGTGTGCAGACTCGATAGTGTATACTATCAAAATTGTTTAAGCCAGATTCAGTAAATCGTAGCCAATTTTATGCAAAGGAGATTAGTAATTGTTAAAAGCGATCCACTGTGACCAAACGGTGGACCTAAGTGACAGAAAATGTGTAAAAGTAACTCGACAAATAACTACAGCGTTACTAAAAATCCGCAACAAATTTTCGATAAAGTAACCTTTAAACATACGGGGGTATTGGACTAAACAAAATTATCTGTCCTATTCACCAAGCGTTTCTCACAACATAGCTATAGCAGACGCTACCATAGGGAATCGGCAGAGAGATTTCTCGTCGTCATTTTCTACATGCATATTTGTCCATTAACCATTAGAAGTAGATTATTTGATTACGTATCTTGCATGGTTCTACTTCAAGGTGGATTTTATGAGTAACCATACGCGAACGGCTATAGCTAAAGAGACGCTTTTTAGTGACCACGCGTATCTTGCATTCGAAGTCGGGTCACCACAAACGTGGAAGATGATTGCTCGTGTGCATCATAAGAATCTGGTGTTCAAGTAGTTACAGAAAACCAAACGTAGAACAGGCTTCTACCTCGAATTATACAACTATCGCCTTAATCATTATTCATTAAGTATGCTCAACGGGACAACAGATAGGCAAGGCGGTGATACTGCAAGTGATCTTGAAGATTCTTGCCTGTCTTAATCGCAAATTAGGCTCGTCCAAACCTTTTCCACTGATTTACACACTCTTAGACACATCATGAACAAAAAGCGGTCGAATGTCTTAGACTAATATTAGTAAAGGTGGGTTAAGAAGTTACGGGTCTTTTGGTAAGCAAGTTAGAGAGCATTTCAGAGTGTCTCCGTCCAAAAGCTAGCCCTATGTTCTATGTAAAATCGTTTATTACTAGTGTTAAGGGAATCAATTGTGGGATTCGATTGCACCAAATGAAGCGCAGTTAATTGCAACAATGTATGAGTAAAATACACTAATCTATCGCTTCAATTAATGAAATTTTTATTCTTAAGCCTGTAAATGAAATGCTTCTTTGTCGATGTCATGGGATGCGCTTTGGGGCAGCCAATGGAGCTGTGGGCGAGACAGATAAAACATTGTAATTTAAAAGGACTAAACTGCACTTTTTTATTCCAGAGGCAAGTAAGAGCTGGACAGATAGGTTTCACGAAAGGCAGCATAATACCAATATGCTTTCGGATAGAAAATGCTGTTTTACTTGTCGTCATAAGGCAGAAGACAATTTCACTAGATGATTTCAGATTATGGAGCAATTGGACATCAATGGACTTCACATAAGTGACTTGAAGCAATGCAGAAATTCACAGCAAATAATAGGGAATTTTGAATGAAAAATATGTCGATTTAATAGAAGATCACAAAAATTGCTTTTGAAGATAGTTTTTTCTCGGATTCTTTTTAAAGTTACTCCAGTATTCATAGTTTTTTGAGTCATAGCCTATTTTATAAGAGCATATATATAAAAACTTCCAAGTATAATACTTTGAAAGCCAATTTGAGAGAAGGCGGTTAACTTATGTATGCAATTGTTGCGGGGCTTGACCTTGTGATGAATTTAACAGTTTTCCCTTATTCATACGGTAGAGTCGGTCTCCTCTTACTCAAGATACAACAACAACTACCGACGAAATAGCAGGTGGCCGAGATAGCTATAGATGAAAGGACCGGCGTGAGTGGGGCAGAAGCAGTTTCCTCTAATGGGACTTGCTTAAGCAACCACATATGGAGATTTTAAATAAGCCACACATTGTAAATGTGGTGCGAAGCCCACATCAAACCAATTTGGTAAGCAGAATTAAATCGAGCACATATACAACTGAAACATTAATAGAACTATAAAGGTGACAGGTCAAGCAGAAAGGTGAAGATTGGAATGGAGGAAATCGCATAATCTAGCTAAAACATTTGGATTAAAACCAATTTAGGATATCCTTAGGCTGGCGATTTCCTATAGGATTTTACAACAAACAACGCTTGTGAGGAATCAGCTTCATTAATAGGCTGTGAACTAAATGCTAAATATATAACATAACATTAAATATCAGGTCATTTCATCAGCAGGTTTGAGATTTTGTTAAACCAGGACATATCAGTAGACGTTTTGAAGACTGTAAATTACGCTTCCTCAATAATATATTTTGAGAGATTACTTCCAAAAAACAAGCAAGAAAAATTTATATTCACGTACTGTACAAAATAGCCAACTGAATAGGGAAAAAAGGATTAGCCTCGAATTTATCGTCTAGTGTAAAGTCATCGTTTGATCCAAAAGTTGAAAATTATGCTCAGTCATCCATAACTTGCATTGAATCTACATAAAGTTCGGAATGGTCTTCTATCTAACGTTTCAACGAATTTTATTCAAAAACCAATTTTGCAAATTAGCAATTTCATTGTAATTTAATTTAAAGAGCCGTCACGATATTAGCAAAAAACTGTTCCCCTAAGAAGATTAACAACTTTAGTAATGTCCCAAAACTACAACAGATTCTAGGCGCAAGAAGAGAGTGAAATTGATGTTTTAAAGCCCACGTTTTTATGACGAATCTCTTACTGCCTGCAAACCGCTAACATCTTTAGTACTTTATATTTAGACTCATTTTACCACCTCTCAGATACTAGATACGCCCATGAAATCAGTCGAAGAACCAAACATAAAAGCTCTTTTGTCTTGTTACACCCATTAAGTCCCAAGAGGGTCATTTCGATAAGAACTTCCCTCTCAGAGCAGGAAGCCTTCAACCAAAGTAAGCATTAGTGGATCCCCCTTTAAAAATTTCAAATTCAAAAAACGATTTTCATAAAATTATGTCGACTGCAAATCAGTATTTGCACTGCAAAGGGACAAAAGCAGATTCTCAAGAGAAGCAATGGGGCTTTATTTGCATCAATAAGTTAGAAGTCATCCTTGCCCAATGACAACCGTAATGAAAAAGACCTACTGTCCATCCATCATTAGCATATTTCAATGGCTTTTAAGTTATGCCTCAAGCTCAATTGCACAGGCGACTCTCGCGAAAAGTAAATAACTAATTTATAAGAAGCAAATCAGGCTACACGTCAATCGAATCGAGCTACAAATAAATGACTAACTCTCTTCGATATTGAAAAGAATATGCCTGTAACCTTGCTTTTCATCACAAATGGATAATGTATAAGTTTTTTAAAAAGCGTTTGATTTAATTCGCTCAAACTTATTAATACATTCCATAAAGTATAAGACATCGCAGACAAAAATTTGACCATAAGACAGCTGATCAAAAAACATTTCACTCGTTTTATAGAGTCAAAACAACATGCTGTACAAGTTTTAATTTTTATAATGAAATCAATGCTCGGGTATCCTGCCTTAATAAGAAAAGAAATGGTTTCTACCATCCTCTTCATAACAAATCTTTATGCAATTTTTCTATATGCAAATTCATTCAGCTACAAAACTAGATTAAGTTAATTTTAAGTAAAAGCAATAAAAATTTGATGTAGCAAGTCACTTGTAAAATGCAACACAAAAAAGCAGAAAGTATGCCACACATACGAAAGGAAAAGTACACAGCACACTGAAAACTTCTGAAATGTAAGAAAATGGATTTAATATCATCGCAAGAATACAAGAATCAAAACAATACTTTTAAATATCTAACAAATGTATGTTAACCAAAACCAGACAGCACACTACAAGTTATCTGCTATGCTTCCTTTGGCTAATTGGAGCATCTTCTTGATAAATATGGTTAAAAGTTTGCGAATGATTTGGCCAGTTACTGAGTCTTCTAACGTAGAGAGCATCTTTTTCAGCCACTGACGTAATTTCTTCATCGTAATTGCCTGTCCGATCAAAAGATTTTGGAATGTTCACACTAGAGCTGTTATTTTCACGAACTCTTCGGCGATTCAAAATAGCGTAGTTAATGAGTTCTTCATTTTCCTTCTCCTTTACGTAAAAGTAGTTGAAATTGGAAACAATCACAGGAACTGGAAGTGCGATTGTAAGAACTCCAGCAACGGCACATAAGCACCCAACGAATTTACCTAGCATCGTTTGTGGACGCATATCCCCGTAGCCCACAGT
>CABFON010000298.1:0-11523 GCA_900683695.1 Echinococcus oligarthrus
GGGTCATACCGGTGTCCTTAGCCCCAGCCCTTCCGTACGTCAACAATACATATTCCCTGGCCTTCAGGAGAAACTCCGGGTACTGTAGCATCCTTTTGTGCTCTTTGCGAATATAATATGTTTTGTTTAAAACGTTTTTTATACAGTTGAGTCACGTGTCGCTTATTTCAAAAGGCCGCGAGCAGCATCCAGTTTTTCTATGCTTAAAAATGTCAGTTTTTCGGAGTTTTTTACCTTCTTAGACTTAATTTACCCATTCTGGCTATCTCTTTTTGTCCACAAATCAGATTATGGAAGAGACACAATTACTCGCAGTTTTTGATATGCTGGACGAGGATGATAAGGTCTCTGAGCCATTGATTAGAAAGGATCACCTCAGACAGGAGGCTCTCTAAAGGTTCATGAATTTTTAATTTACCATAGAATAAGCTAAATAAAACTCTGCTTGTTTAAATAAATGGAGGACGAAACCATCGGATGTACTTGTAGAAGGTTTAGCTTCAAATCAACGTACTGAAGGCGGACTCCCGAAGACGCTTGTGTTACTTTAAGCATTAAAATATGTAACGTAAATATACTAATCCGTTTACATAATTTATAAAAATTTAGTAGTATCACTTACCATTTCTCTGCCTAAACTCACTCAAGGATTTTTTGGCCTTAATTCTTGAGGGCAAAATGCTCAAGTTTAAAATAGCCATCCTACTCAGCACTCGGACTCCACTGGCTGTTGAGAAACTTATTCAAAGAAAAGACGAAAGTTCTCCTTGAAAAAACTAACTGCAAACTTGACTATCAAAAGTTATTGCCACGAATGTATCCCATTTTGTCTTTTTCCCAGGTAACTTTAGCGTCACACATATGTGACGTCCAATCTTGACGAGTTTATAGCTACTCGCTGTACCAAATCTCACCATACATCCATTAGTGAGTGAAGTTAAAACAGCAAAACATCTGCAGGATGTTCTAATTTTTGGAGGAGTTTTGTTTTACCTCTGCTTAAATGTAACAAATGCGCCCCACAACACTAGTGGCATTAACATTTGAACAGAGATGTTGGACAGCTCTTCATAGTAGCAGTCGATTCTCCTCTGGCAGCAAATGTGAGGTAGTAAAAGCAATTTTCTGGTGAATCACGGCAATACTCAAAACGCTCATTTAATACCCAGTGACCTCCTCTTCTCGCCAACCCCGAACTCGACCTCTCATCTGCCCCCGAGAGACCACTTTTTCAACTAGAGACAGCGCGTTGTAGGTAGCTTACGCAAGGTGGACGAGAAAAGCGATAAAAGCTTAAGCATATATGGTCCTAAATCTTCCTTGGTGCAAGCTCTTCTACCACCCCCCTTCATTGTGACCACCTAGAAGTCTCTATACATTTATTAGGGGTGTGTCTGCTCCAACAACTTACGGAAGGTCTTCGGAAATATGACGACCGAAATGAGACAAACTTTTAATATTTTCACTTTGAATGCAATATATTTAGTGAGGAACAAAGCCTAGTGTAAATTTGTCGCAGCCCAAAGTGAAGAATTCAAACTTGGGAGGAGGTTATCTGGAAGCGTTATAACGCCTAGAAGGAGGGAGCGGGGATAGAAAGGCGAGGGTGAGAGGGAGGTGCGATTTCATCTATATTCTCATTCTTCCTATCTTCCTCATTCATAGTTTTAAGGTGACGATCATTGTCTTTTCTTGACATTTGCATTGACAGGGAGTCAGTGGAGGGATGGGGAATACACTAAGAAATTAAAGCAGGTGACTTGGACTGGGCTTCCTGCCTTTGGAGGCAAGAAGAATGATAAAAAAGCAGAATCCGCATGGTTATGGCTCCGATGCAAAGAGATGAGATTGATGATTGTGTTGGTGGTGATCTTAATGAATAGGCGAAAGTTTAGATAGCTGTCTGCAATGCGTAGTTATTCTGGGTCAGTTGGAAGGAAGAGAGTTAAAGAAAACTAAGCGAAGTAGAGGAACTGAACTACTTTTTCCTTAATCTGACTTCCACGTGTTCCACTAGGTTCGTAACTAGAAAAAAGTGGGCAACAAAAGAAGTGCGCAAATCTCGCACTCGCAGTCAGAATGCATCCCTCCTAACTCCTACAAAGTGATCTTTCTCTGTTGTCACTGTATTCAAGTCCAAGGAGAGTCTGCCACTGCAGCAATGATTCGTCTTTTAAGGAAAACATTTTGTTCTGTTAAAGTTTTATCGTGATTGGATATCTTAAGCTCCTTTAATGGGACGAATGAATAATGTTTTCTAAGAAGAGAGTGAGAAAAAAGCAAAGGTTAAGGACCTTATATGAAAGTGAGTACATTCAAAAAAGATTATTAAACTAATTCGATAGTGTCTCTAGGCTCAAAAGTTGACAGTAAAAGCAAACGCAAGTTTACACATCCTGCAAGGTCGTTCGCACTACTCTTCTTACTTATTCTTTTTCAATAAACAGTATTAATTCACATTTGTGCGCACGTTTTAAAATGAATTGGTGAATATTTTGTAGTGCAATTTGTCAACTTTTCAGGCTCAAAGGTGTCACATTTCAGTTAACTTAAGTGCGAAAACGGATGTGATTTTAGTGTATCATTTTAGAAGTACCGTCGGATCGTTCCGCAAATAGCAGAGACTTCAACGCTTAAAATGCCTCACAACAGCGCATCTTAAACGCCATGAGAAAATGTAAACATCTTTTAAATCAACGCGTCTTAATAATAAATAAACTTTATCATGAAAAAGCTGAAAACACATTATTTAATGGAGGAGAGTTACAAAACAGCTTATCGACAAAGTTTATTTTTACCTTTCCAAAGCCCCTAGCCTCCAGCTTTTCGACCATTAAATTGGCCACATGGCTCTGGTAACGTCGTCAGGACCAAAGCAGGCTGTGATTACCTTTTGGTGAGGCTTCAAAATCACTCATGTTACTTACAGCTGAATTTACTAAGTAGTTTAGCATCCTGAAAATGCAAAACAAATTCGTTGTCATCTACATGCAATGATTAAGGGAAGTCCGCGAACCCATCGACATTGATGCATCTGTTAGTAACAGTCTGTTCAGCTATTTAATAAATTAAATTTCAGTTACATGGGTGTGATTGTTTTCAATACGCTACCCTGCACAAAACATTTCTGACTTGTTCGAGTTTTTTATTGAATTGTCTTTTATGAGATGCTTTGCCTTGGGCGTAACGAACTACCCACGTAAGTAGAAAAAAAGTTATTAGTTTTTTGTGGGAATAACTAGACCCATCAGTAAGGCTCTGCTTTAAATGCTGTGAAGTCCAGATTACCCGATTTGGGGTTATTGTCATCCCTCAACTCCAAATGTAAGTAACCTGGTCCAGAGAAAAGAAGACGTTTATACTTTGGACCTATGTAAATGGTAGCACTGTGACAGATGCAAAAGTAAACGATTTAATCCAAATTATTAGGTTTTGTGGTTACTGGTATGGGTCCACAATTTTGTAGTCTCTGATATTTGCGCCCTTACAGTACAAGAGAAGGTAGTATTGTAATTGCGCAAACAATTAAGAGAGTGGATTTATTCCCAGAACCACAATTTAAAAATTTACTCGAACAAAAATACGTTTTTTCTTACAATTCACCACACTTAGTTGTTATTCCATAATTTATTAAAACAGTTTGCCATATCTGTGATTACTTCAGTGAAACCGCCACATCATTTGCAAGTTTATTGCAAATTAATTAATGAATTTAAAGACTTGAATGACACTGTAAAATCCAGGCTGTTTTTTTCAATTAATCAAAGAATGACTATTAATATCCGATCCATTAGGGGCCTTTTTTTAAAAAGATCCACATTATTGGCTCCAACAAAGAAGTCAGTTGTCTCAATTGCAAAGCACTTAAAAATACTTATTTATGTATTTCTATTTTAAGACGATAAAGTGCCCTCACGAATTTCTTGTTTCTAGTTAACCCAATACATATTCAAGCATACTTGAATGATAAAATTTGCCGCACATAAGTCGACTTGCCATAATTCGCAAGCCAAAATTTCTTGCCATTTTTGCATGTTGAAAAGGTTAGAGATCACATCTTCTATTAAAATCTGAAATACTGAGCGTCAAGTGCACAAATGCTAAATAAAAGTACGAACAAAGACGTGTGAAAAAGAGGAATGGCAAGGCGTCAATTTTACAAAGCGGGAAATTGCATATCATTTTAAGCAAATTTTCTCAAAGACGATGCAATTTCTCAGGGCTCCTTGCAATCTTGAGGTCGCGGAATATCCTCTGGATGATACGGGTCGTAACCTGTGTCGGAATATGAGTTCCGAACCGAAAGTTTGAAGATGCATATAAAAAGGTTGAAGAGACCCAGGAAGAAGGTGAGAACTCCCCACTAAAAAATAAAAAAATCAGTAACTTCAGAAGGGTTTGGCCTGAGGTATCTGCATTTATGTTGGCAATTTTCAACAAATACAGATCTGAGGAAACGCTAACAAATTTTCAACCATCGTCACATATACGTGACGCTATATTTTTCTTACTTAAGCCCATGCCTGATACGTAACTACCTTTTTAAAAGAACAAGCTTTAGATCGAAACTAGAAACACAAAATAACTGACTGTAAACATCAGTTTTCCTCTGAAATTTTGCTTGCGAACTCACTTGACAATGCATAAACAAACAGCTACCATGAATTGGACAAAACTTGTATTATTTTATAAATCCTTGCTTTCTAACGCTGAAAAGCAAATATTTCTTGGCAACTAAATGCGTATTTACTGATGTACAACAAAGGACACGTTGAGTCGAAAAAGTAACTACAATGTTCCGTTAGTCTATGAGCATTAACCGAGTGAAAAACGGAATTTGAGCTCGTATTTAAAGAGCAGTTGTGATTGTGTAGTCAGTGAAACAAAAGCCCTTACTTCGAGGAGGATGACTGCTAAAGACTCCGCCTTCAACAGGTACCACTTTGTGCAGGCAATATTTTGATATACCCACCAGGCAATAAGGCTGAGCCCTTCAAATGGAACGATACCTCTAGAAATTAACAAGCATTTTAAATAAAATAATGAGGAAAACGCTATTAATGCTAACAATACACGCTCGAAAGTGCATTATTTTGGCTAAGATGAGGTCTTCCCCTTACGCAATTACAAAAATCCAAACGAATGGAAGCCGCCAGTCGTTAATAGCGAAATCGTTGACGATGACGTGAAGATATCGTACGGGATTGTACCAAACGACTAATGCACAGTAGCACAGCCCTGAGATTATAAGTCCGAAACCCCAGACAAAGTCCTAGGCAGAAAATGAGTCTTTTCGTATTTGCTGGGATTACGCCATTAGTTAATGTGACAAAAAGCTCTTTTGTCAAGAGGATAAATGATGGACGTGAAATGGGTGCCCATTACGCCAACTTTATCACTACGGCGTTGTACTCAGACTCAAGAATAAGATGCATTTCCTTAAGACCATGGACTGCTTACTTGATTGGATAAAATATCAACACTGACAGCAGAGGGAACACCCACTATGAACGATAGGATTAGTGATGCCACAGTCGCCCAAATTCGCTTAACTAAAAAGAATAAGTAAGTTCCACACTCATTAGAAGCTTCTCTTGCCTCGCAAATGTAAGTTTGCTTACCACCAAAATCTTGAATGGTTCGCGCAGTAAGTTCAATGGAGGCGATCATCGAACTGATGCCAGCAAAAGATAGGCAGAGAAAGAACATTCCGCAGAGGATTCTCCCCATTATTCCCAGTTTCGACATAAGCACAGGAATCCTGATTGATCAAGAGAAGTTATAAGAACCATTATTGATACCGTAAAATAGCATATTAAGCCACTTGAAATTTTTAATTCATCTACATTGCATGAGGGAGTTCAACAACCTCAGCTGCAAATATTTCAGTAAAATAAGTTAATAATTTTCTTATGAAAGATGATGGTGGGTAATCCAATGCATTTTACCACTTGATAAGTTACTTATCCCAGTTTATTTTGTTTAATTTTACTCAAGGTGACGTGTTGTAACTTTAAGGCGTAAAGTGGGGGTATGTATCAGTCTCAAGCCTGTCGTTGCCTATCTACCTCTTTTTTTGCAACTCGTCATAAAATGTCATTGAAACAAAGTGGAGGTGATTCAAGCCTCTCGGTCGTACTAGCCAAGTTTGACTCGGTTTAAAAGCCAAAAAGGTGTTTTTTCCCTCGCTTTTTGTGGATCATTTGGAAACGATGTGTAGGTAGAACGCACCGTTTGAGAACGATATAAACAAATAGACTCGAACATAGATGCGTTACCCTTTATTCTTCCAATCCTTTCTCTTAATTAAATGTATTCAAGTTTGGCATGTCAAGGGCTACCTCTTATAAAATTTAATGCTACTTTGATAAAAACACCCCATTTAAGCCCATACTGGCTGGGAGAGAGGCCTAATGGTAAAAGCTGCCAGCCAAATGGGTTCCATCTGCGTGCATTAACAGATGATAATAAATTTCACAGGCCATCAATTTGCTGTCATTTTTAATCGTCTGCCCACTGACTCACGTACTTACATATTGACTGACTTATGAAGAGAGATGGATTTTCTGATTATGTATTCCAGGGCTTAGTAGTAAAACAACCCACTCACTACCCATTCCACATCTCTACGATGCTTTGCGTGTGAGCAGGTAGACTGTAGAGGCTAAAGTTTGTTAATGATGGCTATAAATCTACTTACTTGATAATACCCAAAACAGATCGGGGCTATACACATTAATTTTTTGAGGAACAGCCAGGAAAGGTCAAGTACTCGGATGATAATCTTCTTATTCTTACAAGAAAATCTGGCACAAGATCCCATACCGGAGTCATAGGAGGGCAGTATATTGTAGCTTAGGGTAGGAAGGAAGGAGGGAAGAAAAGAAGGGTGTGCTAACCCAACTCAATCTTGATTCTCCTTATGTCCTTTATTTACATTTCTCAAGGTGATAGTTATTACCTTTTCTTAGCATTTATATTGCATATTCACTCGCCAGATAGTCAGTGGAGGGATGGAAAATAATGCCAAGAAATGAAAGGAGGTGGCCAATGCTAGGGTCTTCGCTCTGGAGACAAGATGGGTTTCATCTAGGTGATCAGGTGTTATTCTACCCATTCGTAAGAGCAACCTAGCCAGGAGGAAACAACTTTCACAACACGAGTAGGAAGTTTCATAAAGTCAACCGGACGGCCGTAAACCGGGTCTTGATGAAACAATCACTTACCAAGTGAATGTTAGATCCGTGCTTCCTGGACCACTCTCCTTCATTATGGAAACAATTTGCGGTATCGTGAGGGTCGGTGACGTCTGAATCAGTGTGGAGAACACTGTCGCAAATATGGTCAGTCCACAAGTCAAACTAAAAAAACGCGCAACTTTTGGTTCTGCCTTTCCACTGAGCCCAAATGTTTATTCCTTAAAGCAAAGACTTTAAAGATAGACGGTGAGATGATAAGAACCGAGAGAATACGAATTCAAGGAGATTAACGCATGTCAAATTATATCATAAAAGTCAGCTGAATGAATCCGTCTTATTCGTTGGTGAAGCATAGAAAAGCACGCATTATACCTCACAAGGTTGTTAAAAATCGGCAACAGAATGCCGTAACGAACAGCTCCAGTTTTTCTGCTAAAGTAGGCAGCGTAGGCTGAAAAGACACCCATCCCAGCCGCCGTGTCAAAAGCATTTTGACAAGCTGCCTCAACGTAAATTTTGGGATCAAGAAGAGTTGCTAAAGTGGAAAAGAAAGACTACAACATGAAATATTAGGATACGTGGGCCATCAGGGAGATGTTTAATGCTTACACCAATCCGCGGTAAACATGAACTTGATTCCAACGTTTGCATATTCTCGAGAAAGCGACCAGTAGAACACGATAATGACAATTACCAGTTGAATCGGTACAAGACAGCTGTTGACAAATTCAATTCCTTTGACTCCCTTGAAGACAGTGATGCCACAAATTACGAGACAGAGCGTATGGTTAACCAAAGGCCAGGAGGTCCTCTGTAAAACAAGTAGTTGACTTACGAGGTAAAAACAAATGTTAAAGACATCTCGCTCACGGTAAAATTGTCAAATATTTCACGGCTTTCTGGCTCGGTGAGCGGGAGCTCAGCCCGCGTACAGGACACGTAGAAGTAGTAGAAACACCATCCCACAACTACGGAAAAGTAGGCACTACAGGAAAGTGATTTACGTTTCATTACTTTACAAATAAGAATACCAACCTTATCAAAAATGCAATCGCCGTAACCCACGATCCAACCCAGAAAAAATTTTTCCCGAGGAATTTATAGAATGCCACAACAGGAGAGCCGCGAGTAAAACGACCAAGTGTGTACTCCGTTATAATCAGCGGAATTGACCAGGTGAATAGGAATACAATCCATACCAGGATAAACGTTAGACACCCTGAAATTACAAACTTTTAACTTAACTGTTTTAACATGGATGACTGTAAATAGAACTCAGTAGTGTAGTACGTACGTGTAGGTATTTATGGGAGAGAACTACGATAATAACAAGTGTCCAAATTATATGGTGTTTAATGAATGACAATCAGAAAAGCTAAGTCATGAATTTGAAGAGGTAGGTAAAAATTTTGATTTCATGACAGACCTTTATCGGAACTGGCCACTGCAATTATTCGAGGAAATCGCCATATATTTCCGGTTCCCAATACGCAACCAAGACAAGAAAAAATGAGTCCGAGTGAATAAGTAAAACTGGTCCGCATGTCAAGTTGAAAAGGGCTTTGAAAGTCGCTGGAGCTTTTTAAAGAGTCCTTAAAAGCAGATCAAAAAACAAGTTCACATAGGATAAAAAGATGAAGCAATTTAAAATATTTGGTACGCGAAATTGATCATAACAAAGTTTTGGAGAACACCAATTAAAATATACTAACTGGGATCCTATTGTTAAGAATCCTACTACCTTTAAAATAAAATTCTGAATAATATTTTTAACCCATGACGCAAGTTAGGTGCTGCTTTACTCTCTTTGTAATTTTTTAGGTTGCAAACAAACTTGCGGGTATAATATAGTAAGAAAAATGTGCATGTATTAAACAGAATAGCTAATTGTAAGAGTTGTACAATTTTATATTCATATCGACTTGAAAAAATGATCAATTTGCGTAGAAATATAACCAAAGGATCATAATTTGCTTACCTTTGAGTCGTCCGTGTCGGCTTCGCTGTATCGAAGCACCCCACAAACACGAGAGTCTAATCCGTTTATTTGGGCCATTATTATAAGAAATCAATGTGACTTAGTTAATAACAACGTGACGAGATGCAGAAGGTATGGTGGTCGTCAAAATGCAAAATACTACCCAGTTTTAAGTTGCGGCTGACATCCCATTGGTAAAATTAACAGGGTCGTAGTTACCCATTGATTCGTTAAAAAAATAGTAAAAATTAGACCAGAATTTGTTTAAACTTAGATGATTTTTACAAAAAGCTATTTTTTTATTAGAATTTTTAAGTGCAAACAGGCTGTAGCTCTAAATTAAAGGTTGTCTGTCTTCAAGGGATGATGTAAATGTAACGTGTTTTCCTAACGCATATTTACCAAGTTGACAACATTCTCTACGTGTTTCACCTTTTTAGTGTGGTTTTCCTGCATTGCTGCAACTGACACCGATTGTTGATTTTGGTATATTCAGAGAGATTGCTTAAAACGTTCCCTTAGTGTATGTGGTGATTTGTTACTGATTTAATATGCACTCAATTGTACCATTGTTCCTTCGGTGTTTTTATTACTAAGTTCTCTCTATACTAGCACCTCTTAGCGTCTCTGTAAAGGGATTAGATGCTTGGATGCTTCTACAACATTTACATATTTAACTTAGCTTACCATAATTTGGTGTGAATAGGGAAAGTTCGGATGATGTATAAGAATATCTTTGTAATAAGGAAATTCTATGGTGTTATTATCGTAACTGAATACATAACGTAGTATGCCAGTGTGAGGGGATGACATCCTACCTGGGAGGACACTAAATTCCGGACATGAGGAGGAAACACCCGTTCGGAATGTTGTAGTGACAACAACAACTGGTACATGGGGGCACATTTTTAGGTGGTAAAGTAAATGTTTAGTAAGCCGTAGACAAGAATAAATAGCATAAAATACAACATATGCTAAAAAGTAAAAAAGGGTTTGCAAATGCTTAAATAATTAGGTCAGACTGGAACTTGGTCATTTGATTGCGTTTTAGCTTCCTGGGTCGACTTTGAACATGACGTCAGGCGGGAGTAGGGATCAGGAAGAGTGGAGAGCATGTTAGAATACATGCACACGAAATACCCGCACCTTGCAATATAATGATCCAAACCATCCAATACCAAGCACATCACAAAGTAGGACTAAGTACTACCTACTTACTTTGGTTAAAGATGGGCTATAGAAATCTTACATGCGCTTATGGTGATAATCTCAAACTATTTATCTGCTCGAAATGGGAACTGCTCTCACAGACCTATTGTGGTTATTCCTTTGAACAAGGTTAATTGAATCCTCATGATATCTTGCCTGCTCACTTGCCTTCCAAACAAGCATTGGTTGTAGAGACAATTAACACATTGCCCTCAATGAACTTCCTTCTGACGCCCGGAAACTGCAACCAGGTCCCACCTCATGCTACCAATCATGGTCGAAGATTAATGAAAAAGATTGCAAAATAGCCCCAAGAAAGACTTTTAAAAAGTGGAAGGAGAAGAGAGCTACGGATTCGAACAACAGTTTCCTGTTGGTGTATTTAGCTATGCAGACTTGTCATTCTCTTAAGGTTCGGTAACTTCCTTGATGACATTGTCCACCCACGTAGACCCGTAGCCGCTTGGGTCTTTATTACATTACTAAAAGGCTCTTTTTAATATGATCGAGCGTTACATTGTCTTCAGAGCCTATTCGATGTGTTGCGGCCTATAATTTTTTAAAAGAGGACTGATGAAACTACTGATTAGGGAATTAAGTAGCGGAGTGGCGTAGCCTGTCCCAATTTAGGCTGGGAGGGCAGTAGACACCTAAAACAAGACCGAGACGGCTACACGTAGATGGAACACAAGTTACTATCACATCATTTTACCACTCTTGCTTGGCTTTGTAGGTTAGGTTAACTGGTCAGTAATCAATGAGTCTTAAAATCAAGTGATTCGATAAGTCAAGCATTTCTATTGAACTAAGCCATTTGTAGGTATGTTTATGACTGTCATGTGGCACTTAAATTAAAGTTGGGTTTCAAGCAATGGACACAAAGCACGGCAAGTTTTGGAGCAACTGCCACCCATTGCCTGCACAGTCCCATCAATCATGCGTTCTGCCAATTTGCAGTTTGAACCTATTTGGTCAAGTAATGCTACTTAACTCCCTCACCGATCAGGCCTGAGATGGGTGAAAGTAGAACAGATTTTCCAAAGTTTACTTTCGACTCCTAGCAAATGCTTGAGAAGAGGCTTTCATGGATCGGCGGCTGGGTTACCACCGTTTTGGTGCACATGAGCTATTTTACTC
>CABFON010000299.1:0-11518 GCA_900683695.1 Echinococcus oligarthrus
GGCTAGCATGCTTCAGACCATGGTGCTCGGCACAGTTTTCGATGCATACGCCAACGGAAAGTTGGCTTTGTTAACCCATAGAAGTGCTTTTTAGATTATTTGTGTCACCTATTTGTACCTCAATTTTAGTATTTTCTTCTATGAACGAACCGATTGATCTCACGGTTGGGGGCCATCCATTGTAATTTAAGACTTTTATTAAGAAGTCTTGCATGACTAGGCCACGCATTATCAAGCTATAAGTTATTGGAAATTAGTAGATATTACATAATTTCGGCATGCCGTTTAAGAGACGTATCTTGGTTAATGTATTTCGAGGACATACATTGTTCTCTAAATCATTGATTCATAGTTTTATTGATTCCCTGAGAGTGTTGCATCCGAGTGATTGCACAGTTTTTTGATCTAAATGGATCTAAAGGATAGTAACCGACTGTAATACTTCTGACACCATAGATTGCCAATGCCCGCTAAAATGGACAGTGGTTGCTCTGGCACCTTTCGGAGTTGATGCTTTGGACTATCAATGTAAGAATATATTTTCCAACTATGAGGACTCAGAAAGAGCCATCTCAAATCTTCGGAAATCTATAAAATCACCATTTGTTTTAATCATTGCCATTGGCAGACTATATCCAAACAGATAAAATGGGAAAAAATACTCATTAAGGTTGGATAGCCCACATTTCTGTAAACTTATTGACGATATTTATGGAGGCGGCAACTTTAAATTTGACTTGATAAAATCCCAAAAAAACCTAGGTTTGGCAGCTGGTTTCTTGCTTTCATTATACGATATGCATCAATAAATTATCATCTAACCCCTGATTCAGGTCAAATATAGCTTCAAAGACCAAGGTTGTGAATAGGTTAAAGTGTGGCTAGTGTTACAGTGAGCAACTTATACATGCTTCACACCACTAATAAGCATTTTAAGCTGTAGGGTGGGTTTTAAGTTAGGGAGCTATGTGGTTTACATATCACTTCACTGATCGATCTAGAAAGGGTACGCTTCCTTGACAGCTTAAGCAATGTTACCTATATGAAATTTCTGTAACATGTGTTTTGTATAAAGCACAGAAGCCATTCGATATGGGTTTGTGAGGATCATTTCTCAAATTTGGTGAGTTTTGATTTTGCCGAGGGTATGGGGTCATGCAAGGGATTTATGACCTATTAATTTTTTTGGTAAAATGCGTATTCGTTAAAGTTTGTAATACTATCGAATTGCATTCCATACATGGTCGGTGTGTAGAACGTTTTGGCTAAACCCGTATTGAAGTAAGCTCACGTGTGCTCATGTTCCCCTGATTTCCCTTTATTGACGTTCTACCTACCAGTATCCAGTAGCATGTACTTTTTCGCGTGGTGTTTTTAATCTTAAATTGACGCATCGAACTTTGTCTGGCGGTAGAAGCAAACAGCTAGTTGCAAACTGGTACACTTACTGCCACGCGAATTCAAAAAAATTCCGAAAATCTCAAATTGTATTTAACTTTGGGAATATGGTATGATTAATCCAAACTATTAATTACTTTACAACGGCTATTAGTTGTGGACATAATAAGCGTTTTATTGCTTACCATTTTTCCAAAAAAAATTCACTTAAAATAAAAAGAATTTCAAAACTCTCCGACGTTGAATCAACACTACTCGGGTCATAGTGTCTCATAACTGATACAATAGGCAAGCATTGTAAAAAATATTTCAAGCCTTGACTGAAATGCCTAAATATTTGAAAATAATGCGCCAAATCCTGACATCTTTCTGCTGTAAATTCAAGGGATTCCTGCTGTGCTTTTTAAAAACTGCAAAATATATTTTTCCTGCTGCTCGGGTAGTCCACGCCTTAGCAACAAATGGCGTTTGGCTGAATTGTTTTATAATTCTGAGGAGAAAATTAGGTTGGCGGTGCCAAAGCTAGTGACATGGAAATTCCCTATACAATACGTTTCTGGTAACTGGGGAGCCGACAAAATCGAGTCGTTGAGATTAGTATGAAGAGACATGAAAATCACAATGTTCAGTTGCAGAAAGTTCACTTCGTGATGCCACAAGAATCAGCCAGTGATATTCAGGAGATTGCATTTTTCATTGGCATTGTGAAGTTTTGGCCGGAAAAACTCCTACCTCTAGTACAAAATTAGACAAAACAGTTTTGACTCAAAGTGATATTAGCATAAAGAATAGCTATTCTATACGCTTATCGGTGGACTCCGAATGTGTGTGAGGAAGATAGCGGAATGAAGCCCCTTTTCCATTGACAAAGGGTTATAGGGAAAAGGTGGAGCATCAGTATCATGGGTTCGAAAATTGAAGCGTAAAAGAGAAATTTACATTTTTCTGCACATCAAAAATGCAGGAATTTTTTCATCTTAGAATATAGTAAATAGGAGCATTAAAGACGTATTTAATACTATTCTGCAAAATTTTGCCCAATGAGATTATAGAGATGAAAACATGAACCTTGCACTAAGATCTTGTCTACGAGAAGGCTCTTATTCAGTGCAGCTATCCTAATCGTTGATTGCGTACTTCGAACAGTGAAAAGATTTTAGTTTGACTAGAACTATACTTCAGAAAAAGAATTAAGTCTCCTCTTGAAAAAATGAAATATAATCTTATCATGCACCTGTATGCACAAAAAAATATGTACACTTTGGAGCACGAGCATTAGCAAGTCGATTCTACAACTAATTTCTCTGTATAAGGATATAAGGAAGTCGTCAGAGCTTAACCAAGATTTTCTGGGAGTTTGTTAAACAAGCACAATTTTATCCCATTTTGCATACATTATTTTAGCAGTTGGCCACCTAAAATATCGTTTGTGGGAATGTCGGTAAAAATCGCATCAATATGATTAATTGAGGATATGCTTGTGAAATGTCAATTCTTTAAAATATTCCTTCCAGTCTTAAAGACACCATGCTTCTTCGGTGAATAACGACACCTTTTTATAGAACGAGAATCACGTTAAAATATTTTCTGGTGAGACCTACAACAATCAGAGGTAAGCATTTTGTGTAGTTTTGCACATGACTTAAGAGGGGAAGTCTACTCTAAAGTCAATCAAAATGTGTATTTAATTTAATGTACAACATTTAAATCCTGAATATCCGTATCCGAGGTAGCATGACCATTAATGAACACTAGTATTTGGCGTAACATCCAACAAAGAAAAGCAGAAAAGAGTTAACCTGGGAAATAGACCACCCGCTCTTACTAACAGTCCAACCATGTGGACATTTTACAGTTATTCAAAATATATTGAGATCCACAAATCCATCGAACATTGATAAGGCAAAATAAAGATCGTTTGACAAAGAATAAACTAATTTATACTGTACAACCATGCAAAATATTCTCTTCTTTTCAAGAACCAGTATGCATACCAACCTTCCATCTTTCACAATTAAAGATGCTACTTAATAACCAGTGGTTGTAAAATGAAAATATGGTCAATACCATGGTTGCAACGGTAGATTGAGAAATAGTGGCATTATATTTGCATAAACCAATTGTGTGAAAATAATTTCATATCACCAGAATTAAAACTTGAGCTGCGTTTTTTTGAATGCGAGAACAATTAAATTGAGGCGGTGGGGATGTTTTAACTAATCGATTCCCTCATCAACTTAGGCAGATCCATCATGGTTCAAAGGTCACTTTTTTGACTTGGTCAATGGCATTTTCACGCTTGATTAGCTTGACCATGGGAACAGTAATCCCATCTCATAACCACTGCCATAAATAAGGATGTATCGCAAATCGGATTGCCAACATGACGATGGAATCATGATTTGGCCAAACAAATTACCTTTTATAGTTGAGATTCGAGAATCTTCATTTGCGAGTGGGAGCACAAAATTTTACATAAACTATCTAACTTAAAGGTTGCACTGGAATGAGTGCCAAGGTCAGCACAAAACGACGTAAAACTGTAGAAAGGAAGGAATTCTATGTAGTGAATACACCAAACTTCATTGTAATTTAATTCTTTTAAATGGTCGTCCGTGCATGTTTAGACGCATTTTAATTTCAGGGGCTATTGGTCTCTGCAGACTGCAATTTCACTAGGCCGCATGGCTCTCCGGCCATACCTACAGCCTCTCGACTCTTACGCACTTAAATTACAAATCTTCCACGCCTACCATGATCTCAGGAAAGGCAGAAGACGTCACACGAAAAAATCCAGGCCAAAACACAAATGATTCTGCTTTTTGACGATGTTTAGTGACCTTGTTATTAGTTAGAAATGAATAAAAAGATGTTACAGCCATGAGATTATCCTTTCTTCTGAACCTGTAAAATCTGTCATGAAACGGGGTGCAATTACGGTGGGACCTCTCAATACCTGCACCTGATTAAATATTAAAATTGTGGTACTTTTAAAAAGTTATAATTATTTCGTATGCTATCAAGTTAAAGTCTTTACACAAAATATCAACAGATACTAATTTGATTTTCAGCCAGGTCAGATTAATTTCATACGTTGATTTTTCTAAATTCATATTTGCAGAGAGCCTTGTACAAATTTGTGACAAGAATTTTACTTAACAAAGCGCACCTACTGAGAAGTTAATGCTTACTTTTACTGAAAAATCAACCATGGACACTTGCTACAGTAGATGCTATCGGTGGTGGGTCGTTGTCCCAACTATACACAAGTCGCACCCAAAACATCTAACAAAGGCGGCGCAGGCTTCTTTAGGTATCCGCATTTGCATGGTCGTCGTGAGGAGTGCAATGCGCTGGGTTAGGCACTTTTTAATAAAACAATTTTCAGACATTATTTTTTAAATTATTTCGTCTAGTTACTCTTTATTTACCCAGAGGGAATTCACCTCAAACTAGACCTCATTTAAAAAGGTAAAAGATGCGGTCATGGGGCGGAAAAATGTCAAAGCACTACATAGCCTCCTGTGGAGAAGTAATCAAATACATTCCCATTTTGGAACAAAGCTTTATAAAAAACCAATTCATGAAAAAAAAACATCAGGTTTATAAAATCACAAGGCAGTGGATTGTGTGGACTAAAGTTTGAAAAGTTTCCTAAACTCCTCATTTTTTTCCAGCATTTGAGCACGTTTTTGGACTTCGAGTTCAGGGATACCATAGACTGGTGGAACCGAGAGACTGGCATAACCAAAGTAGCGCAACATCTCGTAGGATGGGGACTTTTGAATTAGGCTCAGGGGAACTGCAGAGCCTGGTAGAGACCACTGAGTCAGCGCTTCTGTGTATATCGGAAAGACCACCTGCGAGGTACTTCGTTCTTTTCTATAAAAATACGATGACTTTTAGATTCGGTTTTGGGTTTTAGTGAATCAATTAAGGTACAAATGTTGCGTTATAATAGTGTAATAGTTACGTGGTTTATTCGCGTTGCGTCAAGGTAAAAAGGTCAACATTGAGGAGTTTTATTTAGTGTATCAGTTGCTTTGTATTGCCACGATAACGTCAATACCTATTATTCACGAAAGAATTTTATAGAATGTTACACGCAGCTGACACGATTGGAAAACAGGACAAAATCAGCACATGTAAAGGGGAAATCCGTAGTCTCAAATGAATGAATTGTTTTAAAGTAAATAGCTTATATGTTTAAAGTACTACGAGTGGTTTGAATATGTTTACACAAATTTAAATGAAAAGAAGTAAATTGCGCAGCTTCAAAGTAATACTGAGAAATTTCATTTAAAATAGGAGCTGCATGAGCGATAAAACGACCTCCAAATGAGCCATTTCTAAACATAAATAAAACGTGCAACTAAATTTATGGGTGCGTCTGACGCCGGAACAGTAAATTGAGTTGGGACGATGCGTTACTTGGACCGGATTTTAAAAAGGTGTTTTAGCATAATTAGTGCGTTTTTTACAGGCTAAACTATTTTTTAGAGGGATTTCGGAATCCGTCGTTTGAAAACTAATATAGATGATGTAATGGCTTATTATTAAGTCATCTGATGAATCCGATGCTGTTAAAATAACCCAAACTAATTTTTCTCAATTACTGCTAAACAATTTTCAGATACGAAGACGACGAGAAACACAACAACTCTGGGATGGTGAAATAGTGAGCGACGATTGAGTTCACTATTTTAACTGTAATGGCAATGGTATTTATTTAATAGCACTATGGGAATGAAACTGTAATACAAAAACTCTTGAATATATAGAACGGCAAAGCCGCACAAAATGGGTTTAGGCATGTGACATTAAACATAAAGAATTTTTGTGATTTTTATAAAATAGGGAATTAATGTGATCCTTTTTAGCACTCTTTACTCTTTAGTACTCCTTTCCTGTTTGAGAACTAGTTATCGGTCCTAAATGCTGAAAAATGTTTTAGTAACAGTGGATTTTTGAGCTATCCCACCCTCTAATTTTAATAGCCGTAATTCAATGCAGATAGTTTAAAGGAAAAGTATCTACGGAAAGTGATGCATTCTTTCAAGATTAGCTATGCTATGAAGTAAATATTCACCAAGGCACTAAACCAGGTATTAGGATAATACTAGATCAGGAAGCCAAGTCAGCGCAGAAATTCGAGGTAAAACCTTCCAAAATTAAGAATAGAGTATTGCTCTCGATGACGAAACTTCTTACCCATACTTTTCCTTAGCTTCTTTTTTTAAACGATTTAACGCCTCAGCTGCCAAAATTATTCATGGAATGTTATTTTGAAGGTAAGGTTAAAAATAATCCCAAAATTGTTGAAAAATATCTTTCACTTAAATTTCCCAGATCAGGTAGCAAAACTTGTGACAATTATTAATATCATAGCTGTTAATTAATACCAAATTTGAAGATTTTTCTGGTGATTATAGCTCTTGAATGGTAAATGATATCAAATAAAAGGGCGCTAAGAATATTGAAATAAATTTAGCACCATACAAGTGGTGAAGATTTTACCGCTTCGTTTTTTGCGACATTTGGCTCCTACTGACTATGTCATTTTAGCAATGATGTGCTACAACATAAAATAATACATATAAGTAAAAAAGTGAATTTGCGCGATTCTGTTTTTTATTCTGGTGGATATTACATTAAAGAACGTTTGGTTCAGCTCTTGTTCCTAAACTAGTGCAGCAAAAAGCAAAAGCCCCGAAGGGAAACTGTTTTATTCGAATAAGACTAATATCGAGAGACATTACCGAAGCTAACGTATGAATAGAAAACTTAAGACTTTAGAAGAATTTTAGGCTAGGAACATTTGGCTTTTTAGACAGGTGAAGAACATGTACCTTTAACTAATGCTTAAAACTTGCGAATGGCAACTTTAAGTGATTTCAAAAGTGGTCAGAGATGAGGGATCAAGTGCTCAGAAAACCAATTGGAGGTTCTCTGAGGGGGCCGGATAAAAGTAGAGAACTTACAAAGGTAAATGCACAAGTACACGAAACAGAAAATGATAGTGCTTATTTTTAAATGTTTATTTGTTTCCTTATTATAACTAAAATTTCTTATATGGTTTACCGAGACATTACCCATGGACAAATGACGGAGGAATATTTGATATAACTAGTAGACTACTGCCTATAGGTGCTCAAGTGAAATTTCAGAGCTATTGGAAGTGTATTGTAGGTTAACCATTCTGTGCATAATACATATCTCACAATGGATACCATAGGTTCGAATCAGTAGCTAAAAAATAGAGGCAAATAAACAGACATACCGTGGAAGCTTTACTTCTTGCATATTTTGATCATGCTGCAGAACAACTTCATCCCATGGGACGCCCAGCCATTCTAAAATCAAATATTCGTTTACGTAGCTCAAGTTTATTTTAAATAAGTCAAGAAGTAAGAAGTGGGGATGACTGCCAAAAATTATTAGGACTTTACTTTATGTTTTGAATGCGTTTGTATGCAAGAGCTACAAATAAATTATTATTTGGCAAATTTACATTTCAGGTTAGGTTAAACAAAGAATTCAGCATAGAATATCTTCTAAACATTCCCTTTTCAGCTTAAAAGTATGACTCTTGTCAATGGCGACATTTGAGATTGGATTCAGCCGTCAAAAACTTTATAGCCTTTTTTACAGCTTGCCATTCGTTCTGTTTCATCTCTAATTAATTTTCGGCACATCTCTTGGCCGTTTTAAGCAACTTAGTGAATGCGCAGATCGCATACGGATCGAGATTAGAGAAATGGTTATGTTAATCATTTACTGGATAATAAACAGGAGAGTCCAGCTAATTGACTTAGCGCCTATTGGAGTTGGAATTTAAAAAGTTGATGACAAATTCGAGTTCATTACAGTTTAAGAAAAATGCCCAATATCTAAAAAGTATCTGGGAAATTAGAGAGAACTAGTATTTTCTTATATTATCACCACAAATATAAAATACACGACTTAAAGGTACCCACCAAGAATGCCCTTCATCTGTTCTCTTGGTCGTAGAACGAGGTCTTCATAGCGAACGACCCTGCATCTTGATGAATTTTGGCAGGCTGGTAGCACGTGCTTGTAGTGATCGTCCCACGCTTGTAGCACATTCTCCGGTTTTGAGCGATCCAAGTATTTTATGCCTATGTGTCGTCTAAGGAAAAACAATGGGTAGAAATACGAAGAGTACAGAAATGAATTACCACATCGGAATAGAAAATACACCTGAGCTGCTTAAATTCTGTTTGATATTTTCATTTTTAAAAACTGGTTTTACGAAAAATTTGAATTATTACAAAAGAACTACATTGTTAGTACAATTGTTCACAAATATTACATTTGGTAAACAAAATTACCTCATGAACTATCTAACTGTCGTCGTTTATTTCGAAATTTCACTTTTAAAATTTATGAAAAAACCGAGTGAACATTTAGCAATACTATATTCAGCCAAGTTTATGGGAAACCTTTGATTAATTGCATGAATATTCTTATGCATAGACAGCTTTCAAATTAGCTTTGGAGCTTAGATTAAAGCACACAAAAATAAAAATGGTAACCAGAATCAAATTAGAGATATATGTCAAACCATACCCATAATGCAGTGGAGTGTAAAAGATGCATTAAAATATACGCAAACAAATTCCCCCGAAGACATAATTAATCTTTTTCATGTAATTTTATCTTACGAAGACCCTTTTAACTTATATTTTCTTCATTCCGGGGCACCGAAAACAAGAACATTTAAGCTGTTTTGGCTTTGTAACTTGATAGAGACTCTGCCCACTCTTCTCTTAGCAATAGCGTGACAACGAAACACTATCCAAACAAGGAGAGCATGTAACTGTTGAGTGGATGAATTGCTAAAGTGAGCCCCTTCTTCCCATCTATTTACCCGTTTTTTCCTCACTTTTGCCCTAGGGGAAAAATAAATACAAGCCGGGTTGCGAAAGTCAAAAAATATCGACAAAAGTGCGAGATGTTGGTGATGCACCCCTTTATAGTTTTAAAGCTGATTTGGCTGGTTGTTGACCAATTTTTCCAGACGGATGGTCCACATAATTTAAAACGCAAACTAACTGTATGTTTGAGAAGAAACGGAGTGTAGTAGAAAGAGATTCCTTTTTAACTGTTCTTGGGCTTTGTGGCAGCATCAGAAAAAATTACTGGCCAAGGAAATCTTATATTATTCCAATTATAAGAAGTTATGTGGCTTTAAATGACACGTTTTGATACGACCAATCTGCGTTGCAGAATAAAGGCACTAAAATCGTCAAGTAATACCACCCACAATACAATAAATATTCACTTTATCGTAGTTCAGGCTGCCATTGGAAACTTTTGTTTCAAACTAGCCCTACTTTCAATAAACGTCAACACTCTGTGGTAGCTAGTCAATCGCAAAATAGTTCCAAATTAAGGATTGTATTGTGTGTTTAATAGCCTTAAATATACCAATAGTGGAATTTCTTTCGGTGCAACGAGATTAATTACCTGTTTAATTGCTTTTATTCCTGAATAATTTTTTAAGAGAAGTTGTCACACCTCTCTTTGCAAACACAAAACACGGGCATAATGGTACCTTTTAAGAAGTCAGCCTCAAAACTGCACTCAGTTCTATTTAAAACTCGAGCTATCTTGATTGATACAGTGCATATATCCGACTACTTCTTGATAGGATAGTTGACGGTGAAGGAAATTAGCACCGTATCAAGAATGTTTGCCTAAAATTTGTTTTGCAAATAGACAAAGATGTTATATAGGTATTTTGCGATGATAACAAACAAAGTAAAATACTTTTTGACAGCTGGCTAGAACTTAAACCAGAAAATTTCCTGTTTGTACTTGTGTAGGGGAATACATGAAATTGAGTGTAACAAAGCTATTGATAAACATCCACGCGGGAGAAATATCCAACAAGATCACGCAAATAGATTCACCTAAAATGATTGCAATATAGGGAGGACTAACGAAAATTTACCTTTTGTAATGTTTATCTGATTTATGAGCGGAGTTAAAAAGTTCACGAAAGTGCCTTGTGTCTACGAGAAAAAAAAATAGAGTTCGTGTTTAGACAAGACATGTTGGCACACTGATATTTTCCTCAAGATTACTAGTAGCTAATGTGGAGGATATTAGAAGTCCATGTACAAAAGAGGATTAGAAGAATATCTATTTTTGTGAAAATGCAAGGCAAAAGGCAACTTTTGCCCATCAAATACTCATATGAAGGCAATGACTGCCATTAATTACAAAATAACTCTTCCTGTGCATCGTTGTCTGACTGAGTAAGATCAAAGGTGGCAAGAATCATCCCAGCCTGATGCTACCCTGCTCTCGCTGTCTAGCGTGTTACTGACTAAAAAGAGAATCACCAAGATGTTGCAGAATTATTGGTTTTTATTTGATTTCCCTTTATCCACTAAACTTAATTTTGCGATTTAGGCTAGTTACTTTTGAGCCCCATAAGCAAAACAGTTATGACTAAATCAAAGTCCATTGAACGACCTATGGGGTATTCAGAAATTCGGGAAGAGATGGTGCAGTATGTTTGATTACGCAACGAGGAGATGAATGATGCAGACATGTTTCGTGTAAAGTGCCATCCAACTCAATCCTTAGTAAAGGTATGCAACTCTATCTTTAAAAATCGGAAAAACTTCAGGACTATTTAGATAAATAGATTGCTCATTATTTATTCGACACCCATCTTTCATACCTTATTCAGGAGTTCAGGAAAACATGCAAGTCCGAAAGGGTCTTAACCTACAGCTATTTCGTATTTTAAGGAAAAGAGAACCGTTGAACTGCTTTGATGCAATACAGCATCAGAGAACATCTTCAGTCCAGTAATAGTAACTATGGCAAACTCCCAAATAAGAGGAACATAAAGGGAACATTCTTAATGAGATTCCCTACTGCGCTTATGGGATAAAAATAAAAGAAATGCGAAATTTCCACTTTTTAAATAACTAGTCCACAGTCAATGAAGCAGAAAATTGCCGCCGTTTTGAAGGTATTTCATGCATAAAAATGCAAAAGAGCGTTCTCCCGAAAACACCCGCTAGAGCTAGGCGGTTTTTTGAAGTTTACGGCGCTGAAGAAGCCTTCAAAGAGGCAGGAC
>CABFON010000300.1:0-11497 GCA_900683695.1 Echinococcus oligarthrus
TGCCAGGGTCTTGAGGATGCTACGAAAACTGGGTCTCTGTTTTTCCGAGTGGTCTACACACGACTCCGTTGCCTCACGTATCTTCAAGAAAGAAACACAGTAAAAGGAAAGAATCCTGAGATGCTTATATTGTTAAGCAACGCTTTAACGTCTTGAATGTGTATCTTATTTGTCAATGTGTAACCAGCGGAACCTTCAAATGTGTCACTTATTTTGAGAAGTCCCTTTTTAAGTAAGTGCTCCTTCCTGCCCTGAGCACGTTTCGAACGCGATTATTTACTAAGTTGAGTTAGTACAAAGCCTTTACTTGTCTCTTGTGTGACTTGATGCAGCATTTACCATTGCCATGTACCGACTGGAGATAGTCCTGTTTCAGACCAATTCTAATTCATCCCATAATCTCAAGTATCTTGATTGAAAAACAAAAGCACTGAAATGTCTATGTAATTATAAACACTCCAGCCTCACTGGCCGTTCCAGCACATTTGAGACTTGGAACATCCAGGAGAAAATTTTTCTTTTTACAAACACCGAGGTAAGCGTAAATGCTGTGGAAACGCTAGATGAAGAAAAAATTTCAAAAGGATTGCCAAAAAACTTACGTAGATTACAGTTACTTTGAATGATGCAGGCCCTAAATAATCACTTGAGTCAACAATCAGCTCCACTCATCGCTTAACACCTTACGTGAAAATGATTGCCTCTTCAGTGCAAAAATGAACACGAAAGTCTGCAGTTCCGGACAACAGTGCCCAGTATATTTGGGAAGAAAAAGTGCTTGACAATAAAAACGCATCATTGGAAGCTGTTACGAAATTCGCACCACTTTTTAAGCAGCTGAAAGTTGATAGATAGAACCTCAGAGACTGAAAAGGGATCTGAATGCGACGTCTTGAATGCTCACGGACTGTTTTATGGTGACAGATAAGAAGTTTTATGCAAAGTTGGCAGCTTTAGGGTTTGTCTTGAAGAAAGACAAGCTTGATTAAAACTTATTTACTCAACTTTGTTAATGTACAAAACAGAGGCACGTAATACCGAATGGGAAGCTCGTTACGTGTTTAAATTCTTCTTTCACCAATGACTTGCAATTTATTTTTCATTTAACCTGTACGTGGTTGTTATTAAGGAACCACTAAACAGCATCATGTTTCACCTTATAAAATAATATAAGCACCAAAATTTACTAACTTTCGAGGGCATATTCGGTGAAATGGAGAGTTTGCAGACTTTGTTGCAAATGGCCTCTGCGAGTTGGTAATCATATTGGTAGACATCAAGTGCAGCCTGAAACGGCACCTCTAGATTCCATATCTCCGTGAGAATCACTCCAAAACTATAGACGTCGCATGCCATAGATTCGTACTCACTCCCGGTACCCTCTTCCGCATCTGTGTCCACCGGTTCGGTGGCTCTACCCCGCTTCATTTCCGCGTGGTCCCGCCTCGCAAGAATGTTATCTATTGTTCTTGTACTTCTGTGTGCTGTAATAAAGCTTTTTAACTGAGCTGGTGATCTCCACACTAGTCTTAAGCGTTCCGGTTGCCAGCAGATTCTGAGAGAGCACCGAGAAGAACCCCTATTTGCACTGTGTTTGTTGTAAAAGGACTCTGATTGAACCAGCTCCTCTACATTTTGCCAACAGGCAATTTTAATTACCCACCGGCTATCCAATAGACAAGTGAGACTAGAAAGTCTTCCATGGATGAGCTTTTTGCTATGGAGATAGGCCATTCCGGAGGCAATGTCCGAAGCCAGATTCAGTTTTATCGATTGAGAGATTTCGTACTGTCCGCTGTGAAGCAACTCAAACAGGCTCCCACGGACGCAAGGCTCTACAATTATGTAGTAGATCCAGGGAAGGATAAAATCTGATTCGGAATAACCCTGCGTCACAACCCTAGCTCCTCGTTGTTTTTTACGCATTCCTTTCAAATACGCTGCAAGGATGCTACACTCTATTTTATTCTGGGTTACAGAGGACTTGGCTAGACCATAGAATAGCTGAACATTTTCGTGGTCTACAGCGGTGTACTTCTGCAACTTCAGACGACCCTTCTCCATAAATTTCATGGTTGATTTGATATTTGTTGGTTTGAGAAGAACATCCGCACCCTTGTATTGTCCACTAACAGGTGTGGTCGAAAGGATTGAGTCAGCATAGACCCAAGTGTTGATGGCACTTTTCCCGCAGTTCTTCGAGGCACAATACGGGTTTAAGGCATTGCGATCAGAATTGTTCTCGAATGCATATTCAAGAAAGGCAGCATTTTTCATTTGAAAATCATGAAGAGACGTTTGAAAGGCGTCAGAATTGATAGACGGATCCATCTTCTCAATGTCGATTATGTATTCTGAGATGGGATGGTGATGCGAACAGAGGTAGTAAGTGAGGACGACTGAAACCACAAAGAGAACTACGGCTGTAGTAGAGAGAGTGAAAACGACGTCTCTATAGTCCTCCTTCAAGTCCAAAAAATGCCCCCAAATACGGCTTCTAAGATGTGTTTCCTCGTTAGCAAGTTTCTCCGCCGATACAGTGAGGTCTCGGCTATTGCGACAGGACATTTCGTTTAGATCCACCAACATATTCTCTCCTTTGATCTGACAAAAGCCGTGATATTTTAAAATCTCCTCAGAAGATTCAGAGGAGGTCAACCAGCGAAGGAATCGATAGAGTTCAACTTGCAATCGGCATGCAGTACTAAAGCGCCTTAGTGGGTCCCTAGCCAGTACCGTGATGTTATATGGAGTGGCAGGTAGATCCTTTCTGAAAATGATATAAAACGTGTAGACTAGGGGATATATAGCTTCAGATGCGTTTACACTGTCATTTTTGGATTTAGTTTTATTGCATTCAACGCCGGAAACATTGACTATAATTCCGTTTTGAAGTTGAATCGAGATTGCCGTAAGGGAAGGGACAGTACCAAGGAAGTAAGCAATCGAGTAGGGCACGGAATTCAAGAGACTAAAGCCCCCAGATGGTAGGATAGTGTGATAGACGGAAAGGCCACTGGGGTCTGTAAAATCCTGCATAGAGCTCATCAGACCATACTGTAGCTGCCATATGTCGGAGGAGTTGCAGAGAAATTCAGTGAGCGCAATGTTCTCACTACAATTATCATCACGCAAAATCAGATGTATGGGCTGACCAATGAACGGTAGATCTGTAGATCACAAAGACAAATTAAATGAGCAAAATGTCAGGCTCTTCAATACGCAAAACTTGCTCATGCGGCTATATTTTTAAGGGGTTTTCGCCCCTGCTAAGGAAACCCTCTGGTATGAAATCACCTTAATAGTAAAGATAAACACCGTTTAGCTAGCGGATGGTGGTATTGGTTTGCTTCACTTGTAATAATAAGAGATAACATATATATCTTTTCCTATAAAACTGCATTATGAATTCTACAGAAGGGTTTCGTATTGCAAGAAGGCTACACCTGGATTCCTTTGCCGTATTCGAATATCACTCCAATATCGCAGTTTCCCTGTGAATATGTCCGATATGTCACTGAGGCTGAGAGTAATTTTTACGCCCCGCGACAGCTCTGGCAGGTTGTAGTAAAATACAAGGGGTCTAAAATGAGTGATAAAATGCATGCAAATACAGGCGGAAATTGAATAAAGTAAGAATATTTATGTAGGGGCAGCACTTCTTTAATTTTTGGACATCTCCTGCAAGATTCATGCAAGTAGTACGTTGGATCAAGAAAAAACTTAATGGGAGCTGGAATCAAAGCATGAATAATACATGATATCTCTGGGAAGGAGTAGAAGAAAATACCCAAAACTCACGCAAAGGCAGAAGGTAGAATGGAGTAGTTTGCAGAGACGTCATTCGGATTTGCGGTGGAATCCGCTAGCAATGCCGACTGTTTCTCTAGGCTCTTTGACGGTGTGGAGGTATCAGTATGAGAAATAGCTGAAATTAATGGAACGATCTAAAACCGAAGACAGTTAGGGGTTTGATGGTTTTTTAACCAAAGATAAAACGAACAATACAGGCAGCTAGGCACGTTTATAGTCAATATCTAAAGCAGTCACTACCTTACTTATTTGCGTTTATAGTTTGAAGTTCGTTTCACCTCAAGCATAGACACTGAATACCGATTCGCCTGGGTGGTCATGTTGATGGGCTGTCTGACCACAAGCCATCAAGGGAGAACGCATTAACACTAACGGCCTTTATGACGCAAAACATGTAAAAATTCAAACTTCGGAGAATTTCCCATGATGCTTTGATTTTCTGACAATGTTTTAGCTAAATCTACGAAAGTAGTTGATAAACAGATATATTGCTATATATTAAACAAAAAATCATTCCAAAATCAACATGAAGCCGATTTTTATGCAAACTTTCCACATCCACGATCACTGACCATCTTTTCAATGCACTTTAGCATGCCTATCATGCTTTGGTGAAATGTAGTGAGGAGTACTATAAGCTACCTAAATTAGTATTTACAGATATTATTAAGCATAGAACCAAAACTTAATATCAGTAAAAGTCTACAGTCAAGCGACTCCTCCAACTTTGGCCGTAGCTCTGAAGCAGTCTCTGCCACAGTAGACGGGTGTTCTCCGTTCCCGCGACAGCAAAAGGTAGGTCAGGAGGGTCGTTTTTCTCATCCACCTGAGTCAGTACTATCAGACCAGCAAGGAGCATTGAAAACATGTCCGCTAGTAAAACTGCAAGCAATCGGTCCTGGGTAGCTGCTAAATTCCTATTGGATTCGGGGGCGAGAAGGAATGTGAAGACGAGCCGTGTGGATTGGTGTAAATAGTCTGAGCGCACCTGCCGTACTGCTTTGTAAGGTTGACCAATTTGGACTAGCGGCGCAAAAAGATTACGGCATTCCTGATGTTTGTGTATATTATTTGACTCGCTTTAGCAGCTCGATCCCATATGTTTCCAGCGTATAACTAGTAATTACGCACAAGACGTAGTCATTAACCGACAAGTTAGGGGATTACGTGACTTTATTCGTCATGCAAGAGACGAAAAACCCGGCAGTATTTAACCTCATAACTATTTGATACGAGGTTATTATAAAAACCATAGGAAAAATGACAATCTGAATGCAATTTATGCACTACATTGTTACAGAGGCAGCTGTTGCTCCTGCGCTGATTTGGTATTTTGCGCATATACGCAGTCACTGAGGCTGAACGGATAGTACATCAGCTCCGCGGGTGACCCTTAGGCCATGATGACAAAGCTTAGGCCCTCTTAGAAGTAAGTGATACTTAATTTTTACAGTGCATTGACTTTTACGTTCATAGGTAAGGCGTAGTTACCGCTAGTGGGCCTAGTAACAAATGAATGTTGCAACAACCAGCAGCATTAGTCGTCAAAGCAGTGTTTGTAGCCGTCTTTTTCCTGTTTATAAAAATGATTGCAATAAGGCTATCAAAAATCATTTCAATAATTTTGTAAGACCAACCTACCTTAATAAGCAGTAAAATTGCGTATTTACTTATGTGTCTGGTGCCCATTAATACTCTTCTCAAAATGGTTTTTAAAAACAATTTTAACAAAGTTTTAACGAATAATATGAATGTTTAAGATAAACCTATTTTTCAGTAAACAACGTGGGTGGCAGCGTCTTGTTTTAATCGATCAGTTATATCAATCATCTAACCAGTTGCAGTAGCAAATATCGCTTTTAGGTCACGCGCCTGGAGGACAATCAATGGTTTCCCCGATTTCTCTAGCCCATAATTTGATAATAGGCATTTAACAAAGAGCTTTTACTTGGAATTCTTTCAGTGATTGGTGGAATACTAATTCATTTCTCCTATGGACATTTTTACACCATTGGTAAGTATGACCTTGCGTCCTAACATGATAAGGCAACCTTGCTCCCTACATGATGTCCTATTTGAAGCAACGTGTAGACGCAAATGTTGACCCTGGCTCAGCTGTATGGATTTCAGCCATTGCTTTGGCAATGCAAGGCATTTCCATGCCCCTAGGAGGCGCGATTTTACCAAAGATTGGCTACAGAGCTGTGGTCATCATAGGATCCATGATAAACAGTGGCAGTGTTCTGCTCACCTATTTTACAATTCAAAAAGGCTTTGTCTACGTTGTTATAACCTACGCTGTTATGCTTGGTTTTGGGTTTGGTCTATCCTATGCCATCATCTTTTCCGTTGCTGGATCGGTACTGTTATTCATATAATTAACTGAAGCCGTTTTAATTTTTGTTTAAAATTACTTTGAATTATTTTAGTGGTTTCCTAAACGCAGATCTTCTATTGTTGGTTTAATCGTTGGCGGATTTGGTCTTGGTGCACTTGTATTTACGCCTATCCAAACCGCGTACATAAATCCTAACAATACAATGGTCGGCAATGTTTCTAAGTAACGCATAATAAGTGCCGTAGCAATTAAAGTTTTTGGTTAGATTCGAAACGTTAGAATTGCTTTTTTAGACTTTTTGAGGAAGAAGCTCTTCTAGACAGAGTTCCGACCGCTTTCTTGCTGCTTGGTGGTTCACTTGCGGCCCTCCAATTAATCGGTATCCTACTTCTGAGCCAAAAACCGCAACCTAAAAATGAGGTGGTTTTGTAAAAGTCCAAGACTTTTTGTTTATGTTATTTTAAAGGTTACTAATATGAATGTATCTTATTTCAGCCAAGTGCTCAAGAAGATGGTCGAAACACTAAAACTGTAAGTTTACTTTGCTTTAAGCCTTCTAAGTTGAAACCTGATTTTAAAAATGTGTGTGTTCTGTAAAGGAATTGAAGTCTCTAGTTCAATACGGTGATACAGAGAAAAGTGTCGAACCAGACGATGCTGACACACAGGAGACTGAGTGAGTTCTTGGGTATCGAGCTTAATTTTCTGTGAATTATTTTTTCCTAACCAAACCGACAACTATTTATTTTAGTGACAATACAAAGGAACTTGCGTATCACAGGAGTCGCTTCTCACTGGCTCAGGCGCATACCCACATCGGAGACTTTGGCCCGGAGAAAGACGGACAAAAATCACTCACCTGTCCGCTGTAAGAAAAAGTGGATTTTTGATGTCTTTTATGCTTTTGTTAATTGGTGCATTAGTAAAATTAATTTTATTATTCTGTCTATTGTTTACTTAAGGGGCAGACTTATATGCAAAAATTATCGGTATTATTGGAATTCTGTCTGCATAGTTAACCACTTAAGTGCAGGATTGCTGTTTTTTTGGCGAAACCCTAAACACTCGAAACGGTAAAAACTAAAAGTTTCCCATTAATTGGTTTTATTTTGTTATTCTTTACTGAAAAATAAATGCCACTACGTATTGCCTTGGATATACGATTCTACTGAGGATTTCTTTATCCTTTGAGAACCTCAAGTTTGAATGAGTAAGTCAGTATGCTTGAATATAGACTGCACAAAAAACTTTCTTAGGATATTTTTAGTGTCAGCTTTTATACGACTATAATAACAAAACTTAAGTGTCCGACTTGCTGCCTCATCGAACAGTACTGTCAATATTTAGTAGAAACTATCAGTGCATCGCAGTTGTTTTGGTTTATTCAGTTGCCAAATCTGTTATTCTTTTACATCTGCGTCTTTCAACACCTCAATAGAAGCCTAGAACAGCCAGATATCCTTTTTTAACTGCAATCACACACTTAGTCATAAACTTATAGCCCGAATTTTGGGAATTTGTAACAAAAAACATTGACGTGTAGCTATCACTAGTAGAAAAGTGAATTAATTTCACTTCCATCAAACAGTTGAGGAATGACCTTTTATGTATCACAAGTCAGTCGTAGCTGCGATAATGTAGGACAGGTCCAAAAGAACTTAAATCTCACCGTTTCCGAGATCAAAATATTTTGGAGAATTTTTTACCAAATGTTAAGTATTTTGCTACACCAAAGAGGGATCATTCTGATTATATACTAAATTGTTTGAGTAACTGTGATTAAGCTGGTGTTTAGTTGTTTAAAAGGGAATGCCAGGTTTACTACACCGTGGAAGGAAACTATACGCCCTAAATCATATATTTATGCGAATATAACTACCTTTTTTAACGTGATTCTAATTCACATGAAAAAGTACGATGATTGTAATGGTAACTCAGACCATTCCATGCGAACTTCTAGCAGTTCTGAATTAAAAAGGGAAGACCGATGATTTTTTTGCCTTGTACCGCGTAGTTACTGCATCCGCAACGTACTTAAGTCTTGTCAGCCCTACAAAAAAGCATTAGAACATTCTATCTGTAGAGTTGAGCGGCCTAAGCATGCGGCATTTTTGTTAACACTTTTGGCTCCATAGTCTTCTTAACCCGGTCTCGATGCCACAGGTATGTAATGGATATAATTTTTTCCTGGCCGCTATAGCGGTTCGCACCAAATTATGCGTCATACGTGCATTAATTGGCATAAAGATTACTAAGTAGTTTTAAGATCTCCTCGGTCTAAGGTTAGTTACTTTTTCAATTTATAAGTAGTATAACCGGACGTTGGTTTAAAATCGATGGCCATTGGCAAATCGCTTTTTAAGATGTAGTATTAACATTAATGGAGGAGTTAAATAGCTACTGAGTTACATAGGCAGCCAGCAATACATTATCAATCCGATAAATAAAGTATTCGCTGCTTTATTTCTAAAACCTGGGATTATTTGATTTTCCAGTTCTTTCTACCATGACAACAATTGCATCATGTTGCGGCTTCATGATCCTGATTCACTACTGAGTTTCATTCCCAAATGCCAGATCAAATATGAGTCTACTTGCCTATTTAGTTAGTTTTCAGTGGATTTGACTGATTACTCAAAAAATGGCTTCTTAGCTCTTGGTGTACCATTCCTCGCACAGCTTATGTCTACGAGGAGCAACACCACCAAACCTCGATTACTGTTGCATTAAAAACTTAAATAAAGGAGAAAAAAGCACGCTTTAATTGATGGACAGGAAGACCAAATTTTACTGCCCGCAGATGCTTTAGTTGCATTAAAAAAATGATGGCTGGTTTTCACACCAGTATTCAAAAGATTCAAAGTATTTTTTTTTCAAATTTGTTGGGATTGCGCAAAATGCGCAGTCCGTATACCTGATACTTGATGCTTACGTGATTACGATGAATGTGGTCGACATAAAAAATTGCGACAATTTAAAACACGCAGAAAACCAAAGCGAATCAGTGGGAATTCCTTCCACGAAGATACTAAAAATAAGCACGCATGGATGTCAGGTGGAAAAAACTACTTTCCTTGGTATCAATTCTATGCTATTAAAAAGATACACAGGAAGTTGTTTCCTCGATGTGTCAAATTGGCAAGGAGTCTACCGAAGACTTGTTACTGTTTTTATTACTTTACTGCAATTATTACCATCATCCACAAGCAACTCCTAGATTAAACCTTTTTCTCTATCTTTGACATGTAAAAGTTTACGGAAGTCAGCGACACCTACTCTCTTCACCATTGAATGAAGTTCTCGTGAAGGAGTGTAACGATCCTGTTTAGCATGTGGGACTTCTCCCTACACTGTTCAGACGCTAAAAAAACACTGAAAAGTGGTATTCACTGAAGGAAATTTAATTTGCATTTTTAAACAACCATCAACATTCTACCTCCTTCTTTGGGATTTCTGATTTAAATTTTATTACAATTTTTACTGCTTGTGAAGCAGCATTAATTACTATGACTTGAGTAAAAATTACTATTTAGATATTCCGAATTCATAGTTTCGATGTCCGCAAAATGAAATTCCGAACTTTCGCCATGGAGTAGGGTGAGACGAAACTCTCAACTTGATCATTAAGGATAGCCTCGGGTCCACCCTCTGCCCCCTCTTTTTCTCTGCGTCTGCGCATCATTCCACACTGATCGCATTGATCCCTAAGCCATGGTGTCTAGTTCCTTGTCGGTAAGACATGTACGAGACCACCCTTAATGGGTTTTTTGTTTTTTTTTTTCGATGTTTTCCATGGGGTTGTAAACAACCGGCACGTTCGCTTTGTTGAACGGGTTTTTGCCCCATTAGAGCGGCAGTGGTTTTCGGCTTGTTTGTTTCATTTTAAGGGCACTTGATTTTAAAGATCGACCAACTATTCATTTTTTTATTATTGAGTCATTTTATCTCTTATGCATTTATTAAGACATAAGTGTCAGGCCCGGTTCCTGCTAACTACCCTATTTTTCGTGAAGTATAACAAGGCCCTTAACGGAGCAAACTTGCAAAGCTTACAACCACTTTTTACAAGTGGGCTTGTTTTTACTTTTTCCGACCTAGAGAAATTAACTATCCACCACTTCAAACACTGCGTCGACACGAATTCTACCTTCTCTGGATCGTGATGCTGAGCAACATTATTCCCATCACCCTTATTACAGCCTCCTTCAAGGTAAGGTTTCACTCTGATATTTTTTTTTAACAAAGTCAACCTTTTTATTTATCTTTTAATGCAATGTCCTTCCCATGAATCTAAAATGAAATAGCCAACTTCAAATGCTGTGCTAGCACATTCGTCACTGGAACTTCAAAGTTATCAAACGTAACTTTTAGGATGCTCTATTGGCGCGATATGGCACCAAATATCACTTATTTTTTGTTATTCCTCCCTAATTTTCTCAATCAGGTGTGGCACAATTGCTAAATATATGCACAGAGCATGTCTTAATCACCTACCTCTAGCTCATCAGCAGTGCTCGATATGAAAGCTCAGTCTACCAGTAGTATTTTGATTTCAGTGTGCATATCTGTAAGCAGATGACTTAAGTTTGCGGGTCTTTAATTATTCACTCATAAAGTAGCCATGTACATCTTTAGCTCGTGGGCCAAATGCACATCTCGGACGACCGGTTTCTCTCCGGCGTAGCAACAGCCAGTTCCCTTTTTAACTCTGGCGGCCGAATTGCATGGGGAGCTGTATGTGACAGATTCTCCTTTAAGGTACTCTCATACTTTTAATTTTCTTAATAGTAGCGTCTACGTATATTTGCGACAGTGCGCTACCTAATCAGGAGCCTTAATTAACTTCCCTGCGCTGTTTGGGTAGTTGTTGATTTACTAAATTTGTGATTCCTGCTGCCGTAACGAAATAAGCAACCTGTGGATCTAGACATATGAAAATAAAGCTGGTGCTGTGTTTTATGGACTAAAATTATTCGACGATAAGCCGTTGATAGGTAATGGACAGCTTCTTTCAAAATCTTCTGTGATTTTGAAAGCACATGCCTCAATTCAATTATCTTTATGGTATAGAACCAACATTGCGAGAATAAAATTTAATTAGACGTAAATTTGTAATTTACTTTATTAATTTAGTATGAAAACATTTCCCCATGTGTTTAAGGAAGATGATTATCCTTCTTAACCCACTACCCTAATTCCCTTCTTCACCATCATCGTTTTAAAATCTTGGTGTAGTGCAGCAAGACTTCCCTAATGACAAAACAAGGATAACACTCGGGCAGATTACGTATAGTTGACGTACAGAAGAATTTGGAGGGGAGGAAGGCCAACGGCAGGGTTTGAAGG
>CABFON010000301.1:0-11482 GCA_900683695.1 Echinococcus oligarthrus
GCTTTTCTCCATGTGCGCGAGTCAACGAACCGTGCCGGACTCCACACATTAGAAAGCTTAACTATCTTTTCAATGACACCTAGAAAAGTTAGCTAGGTCTTAAACGAGTACATCTGACAGTAATGCAGTCGCTACGGAAGCAAAAAAGAAGTCTCATATTTTAAGACTCAGATTATTCACTCATACAATCGACTTAAAATTATGCAGCCGAAGCATGAGTTGCATTAGACTTATTTCCTGACTAAAAATTGCTGTACCGACCTGTGTTATTGGGATCAAACTGAGCGAAGGCGTTGAGAATGGTCTCCTCTGGATCACATCCCATCATTTTCTCGCCGAAAAGAGTGAGGAACATGGTAAAGTTAATGCAACCAGGGGCTTGTTTAAGCATCTCGTCAAGGTATTCCTCTGATGGGTTTTTCCCCATAGAGCGGAAAACCTCTTCAAGATCGCCCTGGTCAATGATTCCGTCCTTTGAGCCATCGATCAAGGAAAAAGCCTCCTAAAAACAGAAAAGGCCGTTGAGTGATTAATGGGAGATAACCAGAGTGTTTAGAAAAATAATAAGGATGACTCGTCCGCAAAATTAGGCAATCACAAAAGTGGCCACCTAAACATGACCAAGTTTTGGAATAAACCCTTGGATAAAAAATAATGTCAATAACAATGCCGAATGGACCTCTTGAAAGTTACAAATGGTTCTGGGCAGTGACATAAACACATCAATGGGGCAGAGCAAAGCGGTTCACAACAGAGAGTTGACTTAGAAACGAGTAAAGAGTTATGAAGAGAAACCATGAGACATGTAAAGGAGTAATTTTGTCTCCAACACAAAAGAAAGTTGCGACTCCGGACATGCACCAACACCCATTTTAAAGTCGATATTAAGAGGGCCAAAAAAGAAAACTGCGAAAAAGTAATCTGCGCTAAGGAAGTCGTATAACAGATCATATTCACTTTAACACCCAATATCATTCAAGAATTAGTTAACATACCTTAAATTCATTTATCTGAGCCTCTGTAAACATAGAAAACACATTGCTTGTATAACGCTGGGTTCTAGAACGAACCCTTTTCTTGGACTTCGCAAACGCCATGATTCCAGGCCTACCAGTGGAAGTGCGGAAACAATGAAGGCCGGCTCCTCAACTAGGCTCAATTTAATTGTAAGTCTTAAGAGAGTACACATTTGTGCAGTAAAACGATCCACAATATCAAGAAATAATTAATTTTTCGTACTTTTTGCATCTTAAGCATCTTTTGCAAGGCTAAGACCATTATAATAATATTAGGGCAGCAAAAATGCTAGATAAGAGTACCAAATGACATAAAACTACTACAAGGTGGGTCCATATGTAATTTTACTGTTGACAAAGGCAAAAGTTTTTGAAAAAAAGACCTTTTTGCAGCAGAAAAAAAGCCCATTGTGGCACCATTATATCTTATGTAGCCGTAACAATTAGGAACAGTTACGGCACGGTATTCAATTTATGGGCTGGTATGCCTTCAAGCACTCTTATATATTGTACTTTTAGTACAGACGGTATTCAAAAACCTTATTAGGGCCAGTTCTAGCTTGTTATGTTTATTTCATAAGGCAAGTGAGGGACTGTGTACGGGTTTATGGAGGCTTGAACATGGTAGTTTTCTCCGGATTCGTGGGTGTTGACAGCTCCTTAGTCACCGGTTTCTATTCCTCCATCCACCTCCCTCTTATAAAGAACATTCAAACAACACAGGCATTATAAAGTTGCACTGGTGGAGAAGCAAAGTGGGCCTTTACCGAGACCGGTGGTCACACCATTAACCTACCGAGCTCAGCGTATGCAAGTATTAGCCATTACGAATGAATTATTATACAGATGAAGTTCACAAAGTCAGACTTTTTATTTTCGAGTCTTTGCTAAGGTGCTGCAATAGAAGACATATTCCTGGCTTCCACAAGAGTTAGTTAGCTGCTTCTTTGGCTCGGATACCATGCCTTAAAGTGAAAGCAAATCTTGCTTGGACTTGAGTGTCACCTTACTTTAGTACATAGTTAAACGATGTACCGAATATATACACAAACTTTATTAATTTCAAGTGTCATATGTAGAGCCTCCGCCAGTCTAACCACTCGCATCGGTCGTGGCAATGTACTCGCTACCTAGAAAAATATTCTACGAAGCATTGGCGAAACTAATTAAGAAATCACGCATTTGGAAAAGAATTTAACTTCAGCTTAAAAGATTTATTCTATGGCTCTGTCCTTTTCAAAGGTTTTTTTACTTTAAATTCGTACTAAAGAGTTCATAATGATTTTACACTGCTCAAGTTCTGTTGACGGCCCACAACAATGGAAACTAGCGTACCAGTCGCTAGCCACAAAATAAAGGATACTGTCTCTTATTCTTTTTTCTGTTTTTTTAGTAAGCGCTACTTAATTGTAAATACATTTGGATTACATTCATCTAGTAGAGGCGAAAATTTGCTGCTGGTTATTCATGTGTTTTTCATCCTTATAAAAGTAACGTAAACAAACCTGTATTTACCTATTTAGAAAATTTTTTATGGTATACGTCTTTTTGTTAGGAGTCTTTGTGGACAGCACAGGGTTGAGGCAGATGTTAAGGTCCGTTATCATTAGCAGCTCCTCTGCTAAGAGCTTGCCCTGATTTGTCTCATTATGATAGATCCACTACTTTTGTTATCTTGCATTATAATTACAATTTTATTAAACTATTGACTTTGAGACATGATTAAAACCGTAATATATTAAAAATAAGTATGATAAAATCTAATATGCATTAATTATTAATTATTATTAAAATATTAAAAATATAATGCCATGCTAACTTATAGAACATATGAATGGTAACTGATAAGGTCCGTAGAAAAGGCCACAAAAGTAAAATTTGCAAGAAATCGAAGGGTCACATGGTCTTTAAAACCACCAAAACAGTAAAACAGTACAAATTACTCACTTACTAAACAAGTTTTTACATGTGGACCAACTTAACTTCCTTTCATAAAGCTCCTGCTTAAAAGTGAAATGCTTACTTCTCTACTAACAACCCATTTTCCTTGAAATCTTGTGCAACTCTACATTTACAGTTGCGTAGTTTAAAGGTCGAAGGTATTTAGCTAGATTAAAGCAATGCACCATTAAGCATAGATACTCAAGCGCTGGAATGGAAAGTGGAGGTAAAAATTATATTTGAATTGCGTTTTAGACTCTCTATCAATACAACCTTCACAATCTTATGATGAAGACCCATTTCAGGACATCGTCTCGTAGGTGCTAGTGCTTTTTTACTCTACCGTAAAAGGTCGGATAATGACATATCCGCGTTCGATCAGTCTTTAGGGATTCTTGAAGAGATGCTGATTAGTAAAGTCATTTTCTTGTTTTTTACCTCCCTGGTGATGAATTTAAAAACCTACAATCGGATTTCATGGAGAAAAACTGCGTTTATTTCACAGATCCGGGGGAGAATACACCTCCTCTTCGTGAACTACATAAACAATACGTAAGCTTTAATGCCTTTTATTAGTATGTGACTCTTCGTAGTTCTCAAGGAGTATGAGGTTTTATTTTTGCTCGAGATTTTCCATGCATTTTGAGTCCATTCGGAACCACGGGTCTTGGGAACGCTGACTAGATAATTTATTGGCTAAGAATGGTGCTGCCACTTTCTACTTATTTGAAAATAAAAAAAAACGCTTTATATGCAATTGTCCTAATGAACGCATAAACACAGTTTTCATTTCAACTGTTCTTAGAATAATTTGATGCGTAATTATATCGAACAAAATCTGCTCGAAAAGTCGTCGAAACTAACTTTGCAAGGCATCTTCGATTACATTGCGTAAGTAAATGTTAAAAAGCACATTTTTTCATCCAATTTTTTTGCGTTTTCCTTAATCTTTAAAAAAGGGTTCAATGTAGAGTGCCTTATCAAAATTGATACGAAACCAAATATTTACTTGCTTTATTGCAAGGTTGTAAGGTTCGTGCAACTTACGTCAGACTGTTTTTTAGCTCACAAACGAGTACGTGCGATGGTGAGGTTTTTGAGTTACTTAACACTCTAACTAACTTTGGAGACTTTATAGAACTAATGGTGGACTTCAAAAATGTAAGTGTCTTTTGGTTAAAATAGTTCCACTTTGCAGTCAAAGGAAACAATAGATAGTGACCTGTCGCTTAGAAACGCATTCTCCTGCCATGCTGGGGCTGTTGACCCTGCTCATCTTGTCGATGCAAACGACCCCTAATTTTGGAAATCTTTTTCTCACAGAATATAAGTGTTACCTCATCTTGGTTTTTTTCTCTGACAATTTATTAAACTGTGCAGGATGCTTTCCTCTTCCATAATGAATGACTACCACGTATAAAGTTCACAATCTTAAAGCCAAAATCACTTACATATTTTCCAGATGGATAAAGGATTCCACTCTAATTTTGGCAAATCCGATTTTTGAAGCATTGGGCGTCCCTTTTTATTTTGGTAGAAGTAAGCAGGTCGAAAAATAGATGAGATAAAGGAACTAAATATTGAAACAAAGGAATAAATAAACTCAGGGTGTAAATGAGTGGCCTAATGAATAAGTAGGGGATAAGTTAAAGAAGAGCTCTAGGCGGGAGGTTAGTCTACTGGTCTACTAGTTGGCTATAGCTAGACCAAATTTTTCTAAGTAAGAGTCAACGTCTAGCACACGTTAGCGATCTGTGCATATGCAAATCAAATACGGGAATGTCGGCTAAATTTGCGACTTACTTTGCAAATAGAAGGAAGTTTGGATCTATCAGTAATGCGCTACGCTATACACGTGCACAAGGCATCAGAAATCTTGCCTAGAATGCATTTGCTTGCGTTTTATGCAAACTGATAATCTGAACACATATTGAGGCAGTTGGAAGTAAAAAATCTTGCCAACATTTACAAATCAAAGTATGTTAATCAACAATTCCCTAAAGTCCTTATAAACAGTTAGTAGTGGTGCAGAATCACGCTGAAGCAAAATTTTATAACCTTCGAATCTTTAGTCAAAAATATGTTATTTGTGCTGAGATTTCTACTACGTAACATGTATTTAGTGGGTTCGTGTAATTTGGCGGGATGACTAATTTTAGGGAAGGTGTGGTTTGTCTGCTTCTTATTGGTCATTGTGTTATGCAGATTGCATAATTTTTTCGTATTCTTAGATGCTATTACTGCAGTATCTTTCCTTGCAAACGTTTTAATAGTAATTGGTCGAGCAGGGCTAGTGTGCAATATTTAGAAAGCAGGCTACTTTGTGCCCAATGTGTCTTGTGGTTTTTACTAGCTTTGTTCTTTAAAACTAAGGTGTTTTACATGGTAGTATCCTAATTTGTTGTGAAATTAGTTTCTCTTCGAGGATACCGTAGCTCGCTCTGAACGCGAAGAATTTGGTGCTAAATAATATGATTATGTATCCCCGATTTAACATCTCCTTAACGACTTTTCAGTCTCTCGATATCCTAATCTCATATTATGATTAAACTTTTTTAGTATAATTTGCCACTTTCTATTCCACCTCTCTTCCAAAACGCGTCTTACATTAGCCTAAATGTCACGCAAAATCATCTAAATCTGCAATGATCTCGATTCACTTTTTCTGCGAACTGTTCATCCTTTTGGAATTTCATTAACTAACTACTTAGTTATAAACTAGCTACTTGTGCGCCTCTTTAAATCCAGCCTATCCGTTGCCTTTGAAATTAAGGTAATTTATTGTTATATGTCTTCGGGCATGCCCGAACTCTTCCCCGCCTTTTTTGGATTCGGCTCTTCCGACACTTCCCTATCCAACTACGTGAACGTTTTGGGTCTTTTTCCTGCCAGTCCTTTTCTTCTGCTGTTCTTCCTATATATCTGTCTTAGCTGATCATTGGCCTTTCATTTATAAATTGACTTCCTTTTGCACAATTGTTTTTGGCAGGTGTCAAGCGTTATACAAACCCATCTTTGCGTTCCTTTCAATCTATCTCCTCCTCCCAAAATGGACCAATACACATATAGCGATTTTCTACGCGATCATGGTGCTGTCCTCATCTCCATGCAGGTTCCTGAGCTTTACTGGCCCTCACTGCACATCAAACTACAGAATAAGATTTTTGACGCTCCAACAAAGTTCGAACTTGGCATGCTTAATTACACCAGTGAGACCACACATGAAGTGGTCGAAAGGGAACTCTTTGTCTCTGTCAAAGTGGACGAGGTTCGAGCCTCTAATTCGGAGAGGTTTGTTCTCACAACTTTACGCCTCACCGTTTAGCGTCTTTCTGGTCGATCATGCGTGGACGTTTGAACTGCCAGATGTACGAAGTACTCTGGAGTCGAACGCTACTCTGCTGCAGAGAATGAAGACAATGATGTGCATCGAGATAGAGGATGAAAGTGAAGTAGTTGAAGCAGTTATGCGGAAGCTATGGAAGTACGTTTTGGTTGCTGTCATTCTGCTAAGTTTATTGCTAATTTGGCTGATTAAAAGGCTACCTGGCGTTGTTTGTTCCATCACATCTTCAAGAACAGCACCTTGTTTTGAGTTCTTCACGATTGGGTTATTTTGTCCACCATGGTCTCATCTTTTTTCAGCAATATTTTCTTTGGTTTTACTTGGATCCTACATATAACTTTCAGGTTGATCTTACATTAGCGGATATTTTAACAGGGGGTTGGTATCCGTTCCTTTTTTGTTCTCGACGTGGCCCATTTGGGTAGTTTGTTCTGTGCCTAGATCATACTTGTTATAATGACCGGCAAGCCGTTATTTTTTCTGGTTTAAACTGTGAAAGCTCGTTCCTCTGCACCGTGACTGAAATTATTATTTTCTTTTTACATTATTGAATGGGGAAATGGGTAGATATTTTAGCTTAGCCTATATTTTTAGCAGTAGATGCTGCTGACTTTTCAAATTCAACTGTACACCTTCAGTCTTCTTCATGACATTTGTGATTCATCAAGTTTTCAGCACTGAAGATTAGGTCTTGTCTTGTTATCATTGCTTGCACGATTATTGCAGGATAAGATATGAGCGTAAATTGTTTCTGTGGTATCGAAACCTCCCGATGCAGTGGGAAAAGCAGGTTAAAAATACTCAATTTCTGGCCCATTTATCTGCGTGCATTCTATCCAGTCTTCTTGGACTGTGCTTCCCATCTACTCTCTCACCTAGACACAGTCGTGAGTTTGTAGACATTTCCGTGGAACGTTAATCTTGCTACATTAGCTTTGCTGGGTTCAGCTAACTTTAGAACTTGGTGAAAATCTGAAGCCGTTTTGTCTCAGCGGCTCTAGATTGGTTTCTTGGTTCTCTGTCGGCACACGACGTATTTTATGCAATAAAAATTATTTACTACTAGTGCAAGGTTTTGGAGGCCGTCCATCCCCTATTTACGCCCTGAAATAATTCAGCTGCCACGAGTAGAACGAAAACTACACTGAAAATTAGTAATAAATTAAATAGACCACCGCCTAAACGATGTATTCGAGTAAATAGGGAGAGCGGGTAAATGAATGGCGGCATCTGTGATCAATGTTTCTTGGTCCCTTGATTTCCACGGCAATTCTACTGGTAAATCTGTTTTATTTGTATACTATCACTCCAATTATTACTGAACCTGATTGAGCCACTTTGGTGAGATCGGATATGTTCTGTTCTGTTCAACAAGGAAGGCAATCACTAAATTCCTCATATCCTTTCATTTTCGGGGAAAGAAAGGAATTCTGTGTTTAATGTTCTAGTTTTCCTAATCAACATGGTAACAGCTGTGCTACATTTATCTGCCTCTATACCTTATCTGTGATGTTGCCGTATGCACCCGTCTGGAGTTGTACTTCTTCCTTAACCTTCAGATTTTGTCGCCTCTACCAACTTTCGCAGCCACTAGACGAAGATGAAGAGGAGAGAATGATCAAAAGGAATGTCTGGTACATTCTCGATGAATTTGGCTCCAGCCTAAAGCAGTCCACTACTCCTAACGGTAACTTTTCTGTTATTCTTAAAAGTTTAAGAGTTCAACCAAACTGTATGATGGCGCTGTCTTGATTTGTGGCACTGTACTTCAATTGCTGCATTTTTCTTTTCACTCACGAATAAGCGGCTTGGGAATATCGTAACGTTTTGGGGTGAGCTTATTGTTCCACTCGGCGGTCCCTCCAGACTTCAAAAGGCGTTTAAATATGGAAGCAGTTAGGTTGAAAGCATGTAGAAGGGCTGGTAGGTGCGTAGAGCTTCATACTATCAGCGTGGAGACCGAATCCCTGCTTAGTCTTGCTTTAAGTGTCCTACTTTACTCTCCCTGTGGCTGTTCTAATTTGGTTATCGTCAAGCAGTCAGAATGTGAGACAGGAATGAAGATCGCATTGCTGAATTTTCATCCCTAACCCTAGCCATAATCGCGATGACCCACTACCGGTTCATCGCGTATGCTCTAAAGTATACCACAAACAACTGAACAATGTACAGTAGGTTCATGAAAATCTGTTCTGTTGTCATTTCTCATTTCCGCATTGTTTTCATTTAAATGCCTCTCAGTGGCCTATCTAGAATAGTTTTTTTGTTTCTTTTTAACAATTTTGTAGGCACTTCCCCTATAAATAATTTCTAGTCCTTTGGCTCTTGCTTCGCTCTTCTGCTGTAGCTATGTTGCAAAACTCAGGATTGTTATGGCTTTTTATGAGTCGACAGAGTTTAAATAGTATTCCTACTAATCCTTCCCTATTCAGCCATCCACAGCTGGCATTTTTGTGCCGTATCAAATCGGTGAAATTGGGGTTATTGTTCTCTCGGAGTGCCTTAGCCAATGATGCCACCGATTTTGCAAAGGAATTGTCTCCGAAGGAAAGGTTTGCGTGGTCATGCGCGAATTCACGATAACTATCATTTAACTATGCAGTCCCCGTCTTGTTTTGAGCTTTGCTTTTCTTGGCCCCAAGGTGACATGACCAATTTACATCATAATAGAAGGAAGGCCTATTTAGCTAAATGTAAACCTGAACACCCAATCTTTTCTAGTTCGTGTCACTTCGCTACTTTACGTCCCCGAGCAGCTCTGCTACTCTCTGTTTTGGCCCATCGAAGATTTGCACAAGGAAGGTAATTTTTGAGCATCCTTTCTGCCTTTCGATGCCCCTTTTGTAGCTGCTTTTTAACGAGCTTTCTGCATTCCTGTAGACACTCTCTACGTTGATTGGTTGTCTGTTGTGACTGATGAGGAAAAAAAATCTCTTCTCCTCATTCCCTGGGAGGGTGGAGACTTTTCGGATAGGTCTTCTGCTCATACCTTCGTCTTAACGGAAAAGTTCTTCACTGTATCTTCATCTCCCTCTGCCTCACCAACCAACATTACTCTATCACTTCACTTGACGTCCTTTTTTTTCACCTAGAGTCACAAAATTGCTGAAACCCTCCCTGATCCCAACGCAAAGCTGGTGGATTCTGTAACAGCACCGCAATTGGTCTACACGGATCTTGAGTTGGTTGCTAAGACGTTGACTAGTCCTAACTACAAGATCACTGCGGATCGTGATCAAGCCGGGATTGTCTGGGTTCGCAAACACATTCGCGATTATGCGTGAGTGCGTATACTTTCCACTTAATACTTCATTTCAGGTAATAAAAAAAGAGGAGTCTAAGAATGCTTCATGATGTTAAACAAACTTATCATCCAGTAATTATTTGACGGCACAAATGTTGATGCTTGATTCTACATTAAACTCTCATTCCTTGCTCCACTAAACCTTTACGTGTTTAGGAGTCCTCTTTCGTTTAATTCTGGGGCTTTGTTTGCATGGAATCACGTTATCACTGCAAGATTATCCACATCGCTTTCTTGTGCTGCTAGGAAAATTCCTACTGTGATTTTTTGAGCCGAAGTTGCTCTAGTTCTCCATGATTTCGATGTTTCGGTGATTTTGGGAACGAATTCGATGAATAATGGTTATGTTGCCATGCGCTACTTTTCTCCATTTCTTGGAACGGGGGAACTTTCCAAGTTTTCACTCCTACCATCATGCCTTCTCTTCGACACATTTTTAATTCTTTTAAACCTAGTCGGGCTTCATTACTACCCGTTATGTAGAGCTTGAGACTAGAGTAGTCACTCAACTTCGGCGCAGTTTTAATAGTCCTGCCTTTGTGAGTCTGCAAACTCAGTCATCCACAGCGGATGTCTTTCCGCTGTTTCGCTACGCCATGCTCTTTAACCCATAAAATCTGAGCTGTTCTTGTCTTTTTGAAGTGGCTATCAAGTCATTTCTAATGCACACGGAAGGGCTGGGATAATTGGCACTCGGGTGTTTAAGGGCATAGCTCCATCTCATCGGTACGACCGAAACTATCCGCGTTCGGTAGAGCTAAAAAACCCTACTATTACGGTGTCAACTTGCCTCTTCTAGGTGGTTGTCCCAAAAGCAAAGCCACGTGTGGTTGAACCAGTTTCCCAACGAGTCTGTCCTCACTGTAAAGGATATGCTAGCCGCCCTTGCTGCTTCCGAGCGTGCCATCGAAATTAGCGGCCCCGGCGACGCATTTGACCTCGAGGAGGAGGAGGAAGCGGATGCGGAGAAGAATCCCCGTGGTGACGCTGACCGCCCCAAGCGGGCTCTTACCTCCGCCTGGTATCCCGTAACCTTTAACCTCTACTACGAGTTAGCACAGTTTGTGGCTTTCTTCCAGCGTAAGTCCGAGGAGATTTCAGATGCAGAAGAGGAGAAAGCGGAAGGGAATGATGTTAGTTTTGGTATCCTAAGTGTCTTTCAATTTTCAATTTCTACCTCTCATCGGAGGTGATTTGCTTTTCTTAGAATTTACTCTTGTGAGTTTATTTCCATGAGAGTGTTTTCCTGGGGACGATTCTGGGTAATTCTGATGTCTAAACTTTTTCTTTCCCATTCTTCCGTTTATTGTTTTATTGTTTAAACTATTGTCAGAAGTCCAAATCGTACAGAGCAATCGGGCTTTTTTGGTTTCACTTCTGGACCTTTCTTTTCTTCGGAGCTCTTGTAGAAGAGAGTTATCACTTTCTGTTCGCTTTGATTGGCATCCCGGTGCTCCACGATTGACCGCACTTCCGTATGGGTCGGAAATGATTCACTAGTTTCGGTTTCGGAGCTTTCTGCTATTGTATCATTTGGGTTATCAAGGTATTTGCTTAAACCGTCCTTCACCAATGCCTATTGTCACCTTCGGTGGAGTTCAAATGGCAACACATGGCAACAACCGCCTTGATCAAAAGTGAGACCCGTCTGCTTAAGCCCAAATATGTATACAGGCAGTTCACTTGCATCGCCAAAAAGAATGATGACTCGTTGCTATTTTCACCTCGATCAATGAGAATGGAACCAGGCTTGTCCAACGACAATAAATCGCCCGTTTTTTATCCTCCTCAGACAAAAAATGACTTGTTACAATGTCCCCATGCCGACGTGTGTCTCCGTTGTGACAGGCAAGGTCGACATGTGTCTGTTACCAC
>CABFON010000302.1:0-11445 GCA_900683695.1 Echinococcus oligarthrus
GAACAGTCACTGCCCTTGCATCTCCCCCATCGCTACATGCCGACCTCTCAAGCCAAATGAATTATTCGACGCTGACACTTGAAAGGCTTTCATGTAGAGTATTTCAAGAGAGAGTCACAGACAAAACCTACATCCTCGTTTCTGTCAGTCTTCTCTCCCTCATAGGAATTCTGGGTGTTGTGGGAAATGCACTCGTATTGCTGGTCTACTGTCAGAGCCCTTTGTTATGTTGTTGTCACTGTTGTCGCATGGTCCACCCACAGTGTAGTTCCAGATTTCGTAAGGGTCTTCAGCACAGCCAAAGAAAACTCCTTATAGCCCTTGCCGTTGTGGATCTTCTCACAGCAACTATAGTTCTTCCGTGTGACATTGCGCACAAAGTTTTCATTCTCTTAAACATTCGCATCTACTGCGACTTAAACGTGGGCAACCTCGCTTATGGACTTATAGATAACACAAGGAACGTTATGTTTGCACTTGAGGGAAGCATTCTCACATCAATTGCAATCGACCGGTTCATAGTTATCGGGTGTCCCTATGTGAGGATTATAAGCAGCAAATGGCAAAAATGCACCTCCAGTGTTAGCGAGCCTTCGTTGGGTCAGTCATCGAGCCATGACATGCTGAATAAGTCTACTTCACCTCATATCACAGGCACTGAAGCCGATTACACCTCAAAGGCTGTCGCACCTCAAGATGAATTCGAACTATCTCGGAGGTCGGAACGGCAGGCGCAATCTATCTTGGTACCGAGCACTCCATCGAAGCTGCGTCGTCAATTGTGCATTCTTCTGCCCATCACTATAACCACTTCAATTTTGTTGATCTTTGAGGCTGCTGTCTTCGTTCTGCACGTCCAAGAGCTTAGGACGGGGGATAAGTCTCTTCCAGCTGCCAGGCTAAGATACTTTTTGAACCGTCTATACCTAATTTCAACAATGGTTACTTTTCCTTTCGTCTGTGGTCCTTACGTTTGTGTTTTTCTGGCCATACGCAGCCTTGATAAGAAAAGAGCACGTCTTCATAGCCATAGATCAGCTCGATTGCCGAGGTCACGGAGAACGGCTTTAACTCTGTTCATTGCAACTCTCGTGTTTTACCTGACCCTACTTCCCGTGTTAATAGTTCACTTTGGGAACTGGTCAAATGACTCTGGAACAAGAGAGGATATGGCCAAGGATGTGCATATGCACCCAAGTGCAGCGTACATTCACCACGAGTTTTACTATATCAACAACGCTGTAAATTTTTTCATATACTCTTGGGTCTCACCCGCCTTTCGAAGACGTCTCAGAAAACTTTGTAAGAGAAATTAATCTGTATCAGTTAATTTCACGTCTATTTTTGTAGCTTCAATTTTCTTGTTGACCTCCACATTACAATGATCTAATATTTTCGGCTATTCCGTAGTGTTCTGTTTCCTGTAATACCTTTACATTAACCTCAACAGACTGGTCAGATGAAGTTGCGTAGTGTGACTTTTATTCAAGTGCTATTTATGCAAGAGATTCATGAGACCGATTCTAAATCCTTTCCTATAAATCCACAGCATATTCAAATATCGTGACTGAAAGTAAGAAAACCTGAGCTCCATTTAGTCACGTCCACTCATCGGTTTTACCTATTTGTACTGCTTTCCTGTTTTTGGCACTATCTTTTTCTCTACGTTAAAAACTAAAATGTATGTATTTATACTGCATGAAATATCGCCCATTTTATTTTTTAAGTTAATAACTGCATTTCTTTTCGGTGGATTTTAAAAGGGTCTTTTATTTTCAATGACAATATCTAGGCACTTTCTAATCAAAAGCAAAGACAACTGAAATGAGGCCAGCTTATATACGACATACCGAAGAGGCGCTTTATTGCACCAGTTGCACCACTTTTTGGATGCTGATTTAAATTCCTTTGCTCCTCCGCTTCAAAAAAGGAAGGCACGGTGAGCGAGAACGTTAAGCACAACTTGCATCAACTTGGGAATCCGAGTTTTTGAGGTACCCAACCAATAAACATCTCCTTTAAGCAGTTTGTCTATAATGCCAATCAGCTGGTGAGTATCAGGTGATGGAAATCAGGATATTCAAAACATTTGTAATCGGTGCTAGTGTAAACACCCTAAATATCGTTTGGTAGTTGCGTCAGCCCAAATGTATTTAGAGATTAGTGAGAAATTACGCTCCGACTTTAAGAAAACCGTCGATTCCCTTTTTTATAAAATCTCGTTTGTGAATTATAAGTACGGTTTTGCTGTACTATCATTTTCAAAAAAAACGCATGTTCTGTCTAGCCTAACAAAAGATTGGAAGGCTAATAAGCTTTACTAGCACAGTCACATTAGTGATTACCAGCCTCGGAAGACAAGCGACAGAGTGAAGTGAAACGAGTAGTTTTAAGCGGATTTACCAAGTACTGTCCTCCCTTTCCAAAATAGAAAAATCAGACAGAGAAAAAATGTATTAGAATTTCCCTTTGTGTAAAATTAGACTTAAGAGAGCAAAAGAAGCAGTAAATTACTAGGTTAATTATTTTTAGAAAGTCCATAAGTTAAAATAACAATATATGTCAAGTTTGCGGAAATGATCACTTATTTAGATATAGAAAAGGCATTAATTTATATAGTATGTTTAAGTTAAAATCGGCTTATTTTTTCGCCATCTGCGTTCAAGATCGTAATTTAAGATGATCTTGAAGCCAAATAACGCAGGACTTGCTGAGTGATATAAGTAAAGTCTATGTAAATCAATGATTTGGTGAATTTGGAAATAGTACCCTATTATAAACTAGATATTTTGTTTAAAAACAGTAAACCTTATCTGGTTAAGGACAATTATTCTCTTGAAGTCTATCCTTTAGGAATACTCAGTACAAAAGCTGAATATAGAATACGTCGGTCTACTTGCTTGGCGCCTCAAACACTGTTTTGTACCTCTATGATGCCTCCTAACTGTTAGTGGCTCAACATTTTGCTTTGGTTGAAGTAAATTAGTTGTGCCTGTATATTGTTCAGACTAAGGGCAGTTGCTTCCAAAGAATTATTTGATGCCAGAAGTTTTTTGGAATATCAAATTACATTCCCATTTTACACTTAGATTTTTGGGGTAATTAAACTGTTACTGTTGATTGATTTTAGTCGCCAGTTAAAGGTGTTAAACCATCTAGAAAATCCTTTTGGGGCCTTCGTTAAGGGTAATTAGTAGGACGGAAAACGGATTACCCTCAGATGTTCCTAAAAGAAACATGGAACTATTTGCTTCAAAACATTAATGAAGTGCAGCTTAACAACCATTAGTAGAGCACAATTTTCCTTTGTCTACATGAAAATTAGTAGTCCACTTTCCTACTCTATCCATTTTCACTTTACAGGAGCGGTAAAAGTGGTGAGGGGACAACAATGAAATTCTTCATTTCCACTTTTTCTGTATTTATTGGGTGTTTGGAAATCTACGGTACAAGCAGTGTCAACTGCCCTTAAAGTGATTTATTCATAATTTGAGCGTTATCTTTTAAATTTACTCTTGTCAAAGTGACCTACACTTCCTGATTATGCAAAGGAAACGATAAGTGAAATGTCACGTTCTGCACACGCCGCTCAAGGCTGCCATTATTTTATGTCAAGTATTAGGACCTTGTGCACTCAACTAAGTGGGAGCAAATTCTGTTTTCGTACCATGACTTCAAGTAAGGAATTGAACCATTTGAAGAAGCGGGTCTCAGATTACTAGTACAAGATGTTTAAAGTGTGCTCAAACTAAGTTAGTATGTCTACAATGGGATTTTGGTGCTTTTTTTATGAAAGGTATTACAATCCACAGAGGGATTATTCCAAGTAAGTAACTCAATATGAAAGTGCCTTTCGTTTCAACTGTCAAGTAACTAAACATCACAGAAAGTATGGCATTCTTGCTGTGCATATTGCTAATTACTGATTAGTGCAAGTTGGTAATGTTTATAATTTACTCCCAGATGCCTCCTTAAATACACAAATGTTGGACAAGTCACCATGATCCGTAGTAGCTGCTTACCACATCCGTTCCACCTTCTATTCTGTTCAAATTAGAAGCTGTAGTTGATCGTAATAATGATGCCTTTATCAGCAACAGATAAGTTAAGGGATATCAGTTAGTGGACTATTATCAAGGCTATGTTAGGAATGAGGGAGAGAATCTTCTGCAGAAAGTAGTGGTAGCGTAGTGTGAAGTACGAAGTTAATTACTGTGCCCTTCCCACACTCTACATAATCCAGTAAAACAAGCGTTATATCACATATGATACTTCCTAGTAAGGCAAATAAAACTACGTATTCAACGTAGGTACGAAAAAACAATTCCCATCTTAAAGTTATGCGCAATGCTCTGCATGGCATGAGCGCTTTAGTTTGCTGGTTGTCTGGATTTTTCTGCTGAGCGTTTTCCTCCAAAATTGAGTTGTTTACCAACTTTAGCCTTCGTCTTTGCGACTTTCCATCTACTGCTTACGAGTTAAATAAATAGAGCTATTTTGAGGTACATACAACATTTTGTTGGCTTTTTAACGCTTCGCTTTCTCTGTTTCTCCAAGTCGAATCAACTGCAGCTGAGAATGCCCACAAAGGCTGCGATTGTGCAACTTAATTTGTAACATTAGTTGAGAGCAACCTTACTTTCTAGTCGCCTGTCTTTCAGATGGTTAGACTTCACAAAAACTACCAAATGTGCTCAACTCAGTAATAGGGGAATGTCATCTCCTCCACTTTCCCTAATTTCTGCAATGCTCTTTATTAACGTAATTCTTTTTAAGGAAATATTAAAAAATACTACATTTTTTGGAATACAGGTTTGGTTAATGCACCTTCCAATAAATGATATCTTAAGTAATTAAATAAAACAGCCACCAAAGCCAGTTGCTAATGTGCAGTGTATTAGCTTTTAAGAGACCGGTAATCGGGTTATCCAAGTAATGTCTGAGAAATTCGAGTAAGCTAATAATTTGGGTAGATTTTAAGGAAAGTCTGGGTATATAGAGAATCACATAACATAGGTAAGCCACAATTCTCTAAATATGTTCATTCTCTTCTCTTCTTTTGACTTGACAAGAATGTGCCTTTCAAGGCTTCACTTTATCAGCAAAACGTGAATATTCACTCTTAAGGTGTGCAGGCAGTACTAATATGCAATAATTTTGACTCAATATCTATTGAGAAACATAATGCCTTCCCTATATTTGAAAAGTAACTATAAGTTATAGTTTATTGCAGCATTGAAAACGTAATTAATGCCTATTTTAGTTCAGGTTGAAGTATTCTCGGTAGCGTCTAGGACGACTGTGAAAAAGCGAAATTCCCCTGCTCTAGAAAAAGTGATATTTTGCACAAAATGTGGTTACTATCACATGACATTTGGGTAGACTTAAACTACACTGCGTGTTTTCATAATGTCATTCAAAAAGGATAGTTTAAAGAGTTGTCTTTTAACGAGACCGAAGCTAGACCGTCTGAAGGGCCTCAATGGCCTTTTCACATGTCCAACCATCATGTTTATCTACTAAGTGTAGATGCTTTCTAAAACCTGTTTAAGTGATGCAGTAAGCATAAGAAACCCCTCCATAAGGGTATTTTATTCCAATTTATTTTCTTTGTTGCTATTTATTGATGACAGACTCATCATTTTCCTGCTGTAAAAGTGATTGGGGTTCTAAAATTCTTCCATTTCATAAATGAAATTAGATATTTGAAGTAGCCAAATGGTGGTCCAAATGTATTAGTTGTAGTCTAATAAATCTGCCTTTAATGTTTCATGGCTTCATGAAAGGGCGTTGAGTTGTCGAGTTCTTCAGCCCGTCCGAATGTCGAATACGAAAGGTCGTGCTTTTGCATGCCCTCGCATGTAAACACTCTTACGAGCGATGGAAAGACTTCACAAATTACATCCACACAATCTAGCATAGTATTCTATTAAAAAGTATTAAAAATGGTTTGCGAATATCTTGTTCTCAAAGTCCTTATTTTTCTGTAAAGTATTGAAGTAATTATTAATATGCATTTACAATAATGTCAAAAGACAATACTTAACTGCTCAGTTATTTAGCGGCGCAAATGAAATGCAGAAATTGTTAATTGAAAGGAATGGTTATCTTACGATGAAAGAACATCCCACATTGCTGTTGTCGGGATTATGTTAGATAATTCATTTCTAATGCTTGTCTTTCACCATTTACTGTGGTAAACTGGAAACTCATTTTTAAAAATATTTTCTAATGCTGTTATTAGCCACATTTTGCGAGAAAACTTTAAGCAAGAAGAGTGCTTCTAAGTAATTGTCCGATACAGAAATAATTGCACAGGTGTAAGGGCACCACTAATACAATTGAATAGTCGCAGTAAACTACTACATCCAAAAAATTCTCAAAAATAACTTCAAAAGTGAAGTGAGCGTAAAGTAATGCCTCAGTTCCTCGCTATTGATAGTGTCTAAAGCAATCACTCGCTGCTTCACCTTAAAACTGGGTGAAACAGGCTCAAAACTGTTTGGTATATTCTAACATTATCCTTCATTGAATCCGTCTATGCAAGTAATTTAGAATTTGAGATGCATCGAAGTCGCTGAAATGTGTACCTATCGTCATCCTACCTTTCACTTCCCACTGTACTCTGACTGATCTTAGTTAAAATAAATAAAGCTATTTGGTCTTAACAAAATCCTTACTACTAATAATTTTTGGGCTCGCATGAAACAGGAGGAGAAAGCAAAGCAAAAGTGAAGGTACGTTCTTCCATGGCTTGCTTTTTTACATTGTAAACCAAAACTAGTGGCAGTTTGTACAGTTTCCCTACAATTAGATCCGTTCATTGACTACTATTAAAAGTTAAACAGAAGACAGTGGTTCTACTCTTAACGTGATGCAATGAAGCACGTCTTCCTTATGAACTTCTTGAACTTAGGCGACCCCCTACAGTCAATAATACCAAAAAGTCCTAGAATGTAAATTTTCGAAAATTAGTGGTAAATGTGCAGCACAGCTTCCAGCCGTAACCATACCTACACCCTCACACGCAAGTATAACTGGATCCAAAAGAGGCATTCTTATAAGAAGCCAAAAGTGCGTGATTTTTACGAAAGTCTAAATTAAAGTCTTACCACAAAAGCGTTACAAGGCTGCCTTACAATAGTGAGGTCGCTGTTGTAGAGATTATAGCCGTCTCCCACTGTTTCAGCTGAACAAATTTTTCTACTTTTTCCTACTAAATTGTTTACTTACTATTTGTATCTTGGTCATCCCGCCCGGGTAGCGTCTACAATTCACTTCATTTGTCAAATAATGTAACCTTCTTTTTCGTCGGAGGCATTACTTAACAATAAGTTTTATGCCATGATATTACTTTTTTATCTCCATATTGTTTGATCTGGACTTTGATATTTATCGGAATAAATCTGGTTTATTTACGAAGTGTTTCAAGTTAATGGACTTAGGTGTGTAATTGAATGGGGAAAGATTGTTGTGCTCAAGCGGACAGTAGTAAAACTTTAGGTGGGATCTGATGTTACCGCTATGAATAATACAGTGGGTAACACAATTAACTCACACATTCAAGACAATTACGGTCGGATGCTGCCTATGCGAAAATGCAAATATTATTCTGGTTTTATAGCTGTTTAACTTACTGGGGCACACTTGAAATGCATCGCCATCACCAGCGCTATGATTCAGAGGTTTTTTGCCTTTACTCCAAAGGCTTTCAGCTTGATTAACAAGAAGTGGCAGTTATTGCGCATCTCTAAGCGTGCTCATCCTATTGGAGGAGTGATTTTTCCTGCAAATTTTCTTTAAAACCTACTTCACGGTTGCAGGTTACATTTTGACTAGTTATTGCTCAGGAGCGGTAAATTGTGAAGAAGAAATTGTGAAAATTATTGTAATTTCAAAACCCCTCGGCGTTTTTTTTGTTTTCTTCGGTCTGATGCAAAAGTGAGCGTGAGCGCTGGATTTAATTACTGACGGAAAAAGAGTTTTTTTAGGGCTAAAGAAATACCTCCTCACAATATGCTGCTTGAAAAAAACAAACTGCCTTAAGTGTCTCTGCTTCTCATTAATGTTCTTCGTGTATTTAGGTCAAAAACATCCGCGACTCCTGTGCCCCAGTTAGATTCTGCTTTGGAGAATGTAATCCAATGCATGCGTATTTTCAAAGTCCCTAATGTTAATTTATTTGCAGCTCACGATAGTTTTTTATGAATCCTCCTTCCAAAAGAGCAACTTCGCATTAACTTTGCTTAGTTTTTATTTGCTCTGGGTAGTCACACTACCATTCATTCCACTAATATAGACCTCAAGGAGGTCTGCAATCACCCAGTAAGAATGGGTGATTGAGCTTCTGTTGTCCTCATCCGTAAACACCAATGCTTTGTGCAGCTGATTTTCTCCGTTGGTTCGTTTTACCGTAAATTCCCCTAGACACCAATTCTAAAACAAAAAGCTGTTCAATCCCACCGACCTCTCAAGCCACTTTGTATAAGTAATTAAAATAAGTGGGTTAAGATGCCTAGTGGCCTTTTATTCATTACAAAAGCTAAATTTGCGCAAGTTTAGGGCTGAAATTTTTACCTAAATTGTAAAAAAACGAATAGTGATAATTTTTTCAATGTTTTAATTTCAGGCGTAGCTCTATTCAATGCCAATATTTTTTGATTAAGAATAGGAAATCATAAACACGTCATAAATCGGTAGTGAACAAATGGATCACAACAATATGTGCAGAATAGACATGATATTTTCATCAATTCTACATCAAAGCACTTTGTATATTCCAAATTGAAACATTTTCATACGCTCTTCAATGGTGTCAGCATTTCTGTTCTTATGGTGTGAGAATTTTTAAGTTGAGATTTCTCTATTTCATTCAATTTGAACTTGTAATAAAGGGAGAGCGTAAAAAAGGGACTTTTGCTGAATCATCCTTAGCCTCTCAGATTTTAGTAAGTTGATTCAATAATCCGAACTTGCATCCGCTCGTATTGATGAGTTCATATTAAATTCTTCTCCTCTTAAAAGCGTTGTTAACCGTCTTCACCCACCTACCGCCATTATTCAAATATCTTCATCCAAAAATGCAGACAGAAAGCGCTTTTTTCGACTGGATTATTTAATGTTTTCTAAGTCAAATATTTAAATTTTGCGGTCCAAGTTCTATTTTTTAGTGAAGCAAGGTGGTTAAACAACACCCGCTCCAAAAGAGCTGGTCATGCTACTAATCATGGCCAAAAGGTGTACCTCCTCTGTCAATGTATCAAGAGATGATTCCGTGAAAGGGTGTCAAAAATTACGGTAAATCAGTTTTGGCGGCATCGATAGGATAAAAATGGTGGTACACTCAAGAAATCCGGGAAATATGACAGTAAGATAACATTTTAAAAGGGGGCCTACCATTAGAGTAGTCGCTTTCGAAGGTACTAAGCATTATAGGAGATTGCTATTCACTATGGACTTTTTGTTTAGTTAGAACGAAGCCGAGAAAGGTCGAAACAGCGATACCTCCTTAGACTTATAAGCATGCAATTTGTAACAGACTGTACTACATAGGTTAGTGCAAAAGGCGATTGCAATTCTTAGTAATTTGGAAATGGGGCGTGACCCGGCCATGTACGAAAGAAGAGCGAATTTACTGTTTTTGATGCCGCTTAATCAGTATGGCTAAAGAAGCTTGCCGCAAGTCCCAAAAAAGTTTCATAGAGATTGCTCTAGATTTACTTCAGGTTTTACGAAATTTCGACAAATGTGCATTGTAGTGCATAGTAAACTATCTCATTGTAATAACCAATTAGTAGTTATTTTAATCAAACCAGTTAATCAAATAACCAATAGTTTCATTTGTTACAAACCTCTGTCTTGCTGGAAGTACTTAAAGAAACTTCAATATAGGGTGAAAAGGAACCCCAATATTTCGAGAATCAATGTAGGAGCACGATCATGCTGTATAATGTCACTACTGATTAACTGTTAGCAGAGGATGCGTCTTCAAGGTGAGTAAATAAACAAGTCCATCCACTGTTGCTGTTTGTCAGTATTATTGATTAATTTGCATGATCTGCAGGTTCCATCTTCACCCAACTAGTATTTGTGATTGTGCGCTATTGATAAGTACACTCACATTGGCAAATTTCGTGGCTTTAACGTATGTCGGAAGGGAGAGTTCAAATATTTGCATGCAAGTAGCTACCATAACACCATTTTGCATTGATCTAGTACCTGTTTTGTTACTCATTGATACGCTTGTTTCTTTACATTTTTAAGCGAAATCCGTATGTTTCATAGCTATATACCAATAACTTTTTAACAAATTTCATCGCAAGACATCATAATTCTATCCAAACCACAAAGGACATATCTAGACATTGAGCAATTAAAAAAATCTCTGATCCTCACTAAGTCTGTTTAACTACTTGATTAAACGCATTACATTCTTCGATTACATTATTAAAAGAAACACATTTTATTTAACCATTACATAGATATATACAAAAGTAATGAGGTGAGGTGTGTGGATAGATGTAGGTGGCAGCAACTATTTTGTTCTGAGGTACGTAAAACATGGAGCTAGATAAAACGATTTACAAAAAAGCACCGAATCAAGCACTACCACCACCATGTTCCTTCTCATTGATGTGATTGAAGAAGTCCACTGAGTCTTTGCAACGAATACCACATCGTTTACAGCGGAAAGGATCTTTGGGGTCATGGAACTGTTTGTGAAGTTCAAAGAGAGCTTCGTTCTTAAATATGATTTCACAATATCCGCATTCATATTTCGCCAAAGAAGTGTGCATATTTTCCCCCTGCACTCTAGCTTCCGTCTTCGGAGCTGAGAGATCTAGTACATCATCCTCTGTCATATACAGCGCTGGTGTTTCGGGTTTAAATGGTAAATTGATAAGTGATGGAAAGGATGTTGAGGGGGGTGGTGGCGTCTGGGGAAAAGCCTGCTGCTGCATGGAGAGCACGAATGCAGTCATTAATGCAAGGTTTTCTTGAGACCTGTCTGAAGGCATCTCAGGTTGGAGGGAAATGGGAGCCCAGGAAAAAAAGACCCTCTGATTGGAAAAATACTAAGCACTTCATTAGAAGTGATACTTACCATTTGTACCCAAACAAAACAATTAAGAATAGGTAAATCTTGTGATCGACTCCTGGTTTTGAAAACTATGTATTCCGCTTTATGTCTACTTGCAGGTATTTCAAATTACAGTAGTAACTCTGTTAGTAATTTAAGTAGTACTTAAGTAACTCTGTTACTACTTAAAAACAAACTTAAGTCTCTGCATAATTCTGGTTGCAAACTGAATTGATCTCAAACCAGATCAAATTTTCCCATAAGATCAACATTGAACCCAACTACTGATTTTGATTTGATTTATGAGCAATTCAGTGTGTGAATAGTATCATAGAAAGAATTAAGTTCATGGACTGAAGTACAGC
>CABFON010000303.1:0-11439 GCA_900683695.1 Echinococcus oligarthrus
AAGCAGGACTGGTCAAAGTGTCCCAACATCTTCTAGTCTTCCCGCTTTCTTCTGCATTGGCTGTGATCAAATCAGGTTTTCTCTTGCATGACTTCCCACTCTTTTGCTCTCCTTGCCCCCATCTACTCCCACTGCCCGTTTTTTTTGTCTTGACATCTATTTTTGCTAATCTAAGCAAACTACCCTTTGTTCTCCCCACTCTCATCACCCCAACGCAACTGCTGCTGATGTAGAAAACTAAAAGTCGCAATTTCTCACTTCCTCAATCCCCTCCCTTATTTTCCATGCTTTCTCAGTGTACACAGTTGTTCACTAGCTCCTTCCTCTGAGCCCTGGGATGCTTTTGGTGTGTTTATAGACATGTGCTCATATTTTACGAAACCAAGTCTTTCTATGACAATAATTCCTTTCAATTTTCCCCTTTTTGCCTCCGTTTAAGTGTTTACTTCTCATCTGTTGTCTCTTCATTCATTCCCTCCTATGGAATGTTCATTACTCTTACTTCTTGCATATTAAATCATTACCGGTAACGACTGTCTACCTCAATTTCTTTCTCCACTCCGTGAGTTCTTGGGCAAAATCTTATGTTATTCAGATGAGGATTTTTAATTTCTAAATCTCAAGTTAGCTCTATATTAGCCATGCTTGGCCCTAACAAAGTGTTCTTATCTATTGTAGCTACAAGGTTTGACCTCAGAACTACTAAACATAAGTACTTCTATTACAATAAAATGGTATGATAATAATCTGAAAAAAGTGACTGAAAATAACGACTTGCTATGGGATTATTCCTTCAATGAACAATTTTACCCCATGCCGCAATAACTTGCCTAAAAGTGTCTTCGTTTTGACTTGAGAACAAGTAATCGCAGCTAGTTTCGGGGGTCTACTGTTACCTTCTCTGGGTTTTGATGGATTTAGGCGGAACATTTTATCTGTGCGTCTGATAGTAGGGGTCTGCCAACACGAGTTTATCCGCGATTTCCCTCAAGCAGTTGTTTAAGTTATGCGAATCATCCCTTTTGAACTGGAATTAATATCACTTCAACCTAAATGATCGGTTCAAAACCCGCCCTGTTTAACTGTTTTTGGGGGAGGAACTTATGAGGTGGGAAAGACTTATGGTCTTGATTGTGATAACCTCACCGTCCCATTTCGGCTCATTAGGTATTTTGGGTAGCCAAGGATGAATCATGCCACAGAGATGATAAAAGAGTTTTATGGCTGTCAACTATCTGCTGTTCTAGTTTATCAAGTGGGGGTTTCAAAATAGTTCTCAACTCCCCTGGACAATTGAGCTGTCCCACCTATCCATCCAGGAAGTTTTCTCTTGCTCCTTTTCGCGTGTACTAAATTACTTTCTGTTTTAGGATTCAGAGATTTAAACTCCTGCAGTTATTTGGTGCCTCGCAAATTCATGTTTGGAGATGCTGGTACACCCAATCTAAGTAAAGTGAAATCTTTTCGGTTTCCGTGGCTATTCTCACGTACTGCTGAGGGGCACCTTTTCCTACTAAATAGTCGGGTATGATTTCTGCGCCGACATTTTTAATGTGGCTGGAAAACTTGCATGTTCTTGTCTAATAAAGAACTTTGCTCGCTTTGAGGATGTTGCGAATGTGTGCCATTGCTAGAATTTTTGTATAATTTATTATCCATTATTCATGAAAATTGTTTGAAACACGCAGCACTTTTCCAGGTCTCTTGAAAATCTTTTCGGTAGCAGTTTGTCCATCTATGCACAATTTCTGGACGAACCTGTACCGAAGCCATGCTCACCTGAAATACAAAAGTGTTTTTAATCACTTATGATTAATTTTTAGATTTTGAATATTACATCGCCCCTCAACTTGATCGGAAGTGATGATGATATGTGTGGCAATAGTTCTTAGGATAAATGCCCAATCGTCTGACTTTTCGGGAAAAATTTCTGAATTTTTACGACGAATACATTACTTCAACAGCGCACAAATCTACCATTCCAAAATTGTAACTTCCTGATTATCGCGTTTATTCGCAACACTACCAAATCTGAATCGAGGCTCTAATACGTTCGAGCTCTTGGACACTCCGCTTTTACGCACAAAGCCATTAGTTTTGAATGGTTTTTCTATCATCATGGACGGAGTCCGTCACCTAGTGTGCAACGCAATCAAAAATCTGATACAGCTAGAAGTATGGTGCAAACGGCATAACTCAGTTTCTACGAGAATCCTGGACCCAGAAAGTTACTATAGGTACTTGCTCTGGTCGCCGTAACGTTAAAAGAAAAGTGTCATTCAAATTATCCGCTCATAATAGCTCAAAAGCATAGAAGCGAGCTCCCTCAACTAACAATTTTTAACAATTAGTTAATCAAACCTACCTGAGGATTCCATTTAAAGATCAAAGGCGGAATCTACATAGTCTCGGCGCTTAATATCTTTCGAGTTCCAAGTTATTGGCACCGGCCAAACAGCGTCAGCTTACACCGTTTGGGAGTGATGGAGGTAGGTGAGTACGGAGGAGGGTTAATAACAAACTAGAAGGATCAAAATGGGTGTATCAGGAGAGTGTTTAGTTGGGACAGGTTGACGCCCTAGTGACTCTTCAAATTGTCACGCTTTACGCTTACCCACTAGTGTGGCCGATAGTGACTGTTGGTGCTACGCCCTCACTGTTCTGTCTATTTAAGTGAATTATTTGGGGGAACCGAAGGCTCTGTTTCATCTCAAAAACGTGTTTAACATTTGCTTGCCTTCATTTGAGCCAATTCATAATGTTCGAAGTGGGATTGAAGTTATTGCTCCCATTGTGAATTATTGCAATGTAGCACGTCATCCTCTTTTCAGATTACTTAAACCGCTGAAAGCACTTCCATACTAAAGTCTAAATGTCATGTTATTTTATTTTTTGTGGTTTGCTTCCTTAAACCGGAGTCTCGCGCAAAAAAAGAAACATTTTATGCTCGAACTGGGCGAGAAAATTAGCATTACTTTTGTGATTAACGGGTGAAGACTAATTCAAGCCATATATATTTTAAGGAACCATTAATAATCACTATCCGTGTTGGAAAATCAGTGGACATGCAAAGACAAGCACTTTCTGGTGTTGGGATCCCTCAGAACAGCATAAATACCCTAAAACATTCAGATTTTTTTTGCCAATCATACGATGGCTCTGATGGCAAACACGCATTAGACACTAGTTTTCGAACAAGAAATGGAAAACTTGAGTGGTAGCAGAAGCAAACAGGTCCAAACTCAATGCGAAAAATAGTTTGGATGCTAATTTGCAGTATGAAGAAGCAAAATGTTATGTTAGTCTTCTTTTAATGTCGCACGAACTCAAAAACGTTGTTTTGAATATCCAATTCTCCCATAAAGGTCGCTTCCTTGAAACAATTAGTCTGCCCATCAATGGCAGGCTGTACGTATCATTTCTGTTATGCTTCTGTTGGTGAAGGGGAAGGCTTCTTTAACTGATCCCATCATCCTAGAAGGATTCTACTTTTATGTTAAGTACTATTACAATAAATATAGACAACAGTCGTATTTCAAAGTATAAATGAGACGTCGAATCTTTTTGAGATAAAAACATAACCTTGTCAGGTGAACCAACTTTCAGGAATTTAGTAACAACATTCCACTTTTCGGCCACCTTTTGGAATCACTTGATGCAAAAAACTCTAACCGATAAATTCCAGCAGTTTTTATCGACTCATGATGCATCGAGAAGGTCGTGAAATAATGGGGAAGAAGCGGACTACCTGAAAAAGTTTGTCGATAAACACACTTTACCTGCACCGTCACGTAGATCCTGTCAGTCTTGCCTACGGTTACGGGTGGCAATAAGCTGAGGCATTTGCTCAGATGTCTATCAAAATCTCCTGTAAAATTCATTTAGCACGATCCCAATGATATTGAACAAGGTGGTGCTAGCAATGTCACATTATGCCACACTTTTTCCAAATCTTTAGCCGAAAATATTAATCACTCATTTTATTAGTTTGTACCGCCTTGAGACTGCTCTGGAAACCGAAAGAGGCATATTACTAGGGCAGAGTATGTATTATCGACACACAGACGAGTTGGAAGACCACTGACCTGGCCCAGGGGCCACACCGCCCAATGGAATTACAATTGCTAAGCCTTAAGTGGTCGCAAAACCAAAACAAAGAGTTAAACAAATCATCAAAATATTACGATTTATGTGGTTTAGAATCTGCGTTTATCAACGTACTTCAGCTTCCCCTTTTGAGCGCGATTTTTAGACATAGGGACTCATTCCCAATAATCACTGTGCAATTAGGCCCAGTAAGCTTCAAGAAACCGAATCTATACGTTAGGAGAAATGGTGGCATAGGAATAAATGGTTGACAAACCTAGATTTAAATAAGCGTAAAAATCAGAAGATAATAATCTGTAATATCAGTGCTTAGCCTGCACTCAGAGCGCGTTACCGCCTCCTTAGTCAAATGGTGAATTCCAAGATCTTAAATGCAAAAAGGACACATACGCAAATTTAATGATCCACGGTAAGGTTAATATCCGAGAGCTGCCTGTGCACTGTGTGCTTTGTATCATTTTTTATAAGGAGGTGCAGCCCTATTAAACCACCGATTCATTGGAGTGTTTAATTTCAAAGGTAGCCTATTAGGGTTTATGCGCAGATGAGAGAAAGAATCTTTGTTGTTAATTGGGGTCAGTAAGTAAATTCCTGTTAATTTTTCTTACTTAAGTACCGATTGCTAAGTTTTTGAAAATTCTAATGTTTGCCATGTGCACTAAGACGTTTGCTTGAAGAACCAATTCTGGACAGTTGTATCTACCCACTTTTATGATCTTGTAGTCTTTGTTGTCCCTTCAACGTCCTCAAGGACAGCCCAGGCAGTGCATTGAAGAGAATAGTTACCTAGGCTAAGAAAATCCAAAATTTGTTAAACGCTGATTTTTCCCCACCTTAGAAATTTTACAGTGTTGAACACTAGTTCTTAGGAGGAAAAAGGCGCATTTCATTAAAGCAACGTCACTAAAACAAGTCGTCTCCAATTTTAACTTCAGAAATTGTATTTCACTTACATTTCACACATTATACGTGACTACAGTTAAGTACAACTACTAATTAGTATAAATCTGATTTCTTCCGATACAAATTAAACTACAAGTAGACCCATTACTAAGAAAATTTGCGCAAAAAGGACAGGTTTTAGTTTGTTGCATTCTTTATTGGAAAAACTAAACATGCATAAGTGGTTTGCAGTTAAAATAATCCCCCTTCCTTGATAGTATTTAAAAATACCTCATATGAAGACGATTAAAAAATTTAAGGAAATGAGTCAGGTTTGGATAATATGAATAAAGCGTTCAACAGGTTCTAACGACGATTTTGGATAAAAAGACGGTAACAAAAGATTGGATTTGTCTTTTTCGAACCACTGTAGCAAAGATGACCGCTTTACCTACAATTGACAATACAGGAACTTAATAATGGACTAAGGAATTGGACCTTGGCATTCGAGGTCCTTCAAATAATAGGAAACAAGGATTAACAAAGACTCTTACAGCAGTACGCTTGGGGCAATGCAAACTCAAAAATTCGTTGCCATTCCAAACTTTCTAGCCATTTAAAAAAACAAGGCCAGAAAGTAATTGAGGCGTATAGAATAACTTCATACACTTCGGGTTATAAAAATGGTCCTTGTGGAATTAATGATGTTTTAATACAGTATTAAAGCTGTAACATGGATGCAGTGAAATCAGCTCTGCTCATAAATGTTGTCGAAGTTATCAGAGAATTCATCTCACTATATTTCCTGTTCTGAGTTTAGATCGAAATTTTAATCACATTATATTACAATGGATCCAGAACTTTGAAAATCATTTTCACTCCACGTGGTTAAACCATCAGATAATTACCACCCACAATAGGGCATTTTTGCAGAAAGTACAAGGAAAACATTGTAATGTGACATCGGTATGGAATAATGATCATGATAATGCTTCCGAATATGCAATGTTACTTACTGTTACTTCCACTGATGTCTCATAAAGTTAACGCACTCATGTTTAATGCCTTTTCTGTAATGCAAAATCAGGCAGCATGCAAGCTTGATTTTATTTATCCGAAAAACAACTCATTCAGAGGCAAAATTTCTTCGGCACAACGAACATGTCACGGCAACCACCTATCTATCTCAAAATTTATTTTTCAGGCATGAAGTTTGGACTTTAAAGAAAATTTAAAAATAAGCAGATTAGTGTTAAACCAGCTGTAATATTGGTGCGTTGGGTTTGATTGCTACAAATAACAACTTATCACAAAGTATGTGAATCTTCCGTGAAGCCCACGAATTAAATCCCAAAATTGCGTTTGTGTATTCATTATCGTGTTAGAAGTGACACCTGTAAACAAACTTCTGAACTAATTAGTCGCGATTGGGTACGTTCTGAGGTGAAGCCGCGGTTATCAAGGATTGGAACCATCGAAAAAGAAATCAAACCTCTGAGTATTAGGTTAAGCCATTAAGCACTCCAATTTAAAAAAGCCATTTGCAGTCTTCTCGTAGGCTAGCGATCGGCCTTAAACAGGAACTTTTGGGCTTTGCTTCCTTAAGTCGTGAGAAAAATTCAAGTGATGGCCACACTTTATCGGCAATCTCATGATAATGTATAATATGGCTAATTGATACCATCAAAAGAATTTAAAAGGTATGTTGAGACACTTCGAGGTAAAAATACACATTCGTAGTATATGCTACTGCAGCGGCCCGAGACTTCCCTGAAGACGATAGAAGACAAGATACTCTGGCAGAATACTTATATGAATTCGACATACAGAGAGGCCTAGGGAGACTGGCATGGCTTGGAGGCCGGGCTGCTCGGCGAGGGTACAATGGTGAAACCCCTAAGTAGCCGGTCACTAAACCCGAGAGCTAAGAAACAATTTTAGTACTACATTTACATTCACCATAAGAGTTAGGTGGCCTGTTGAAAGGATCTCATGAAACCGAGCAAGTGACTTCACCAGGTCATCTGTATGTTCCTAAAAATTTTGACTTTAGAAAGCAAATGCACATCTCAATTGAGTGGGTTGATTACGCTGAATGAATTATGCCGTCCGAATATAGCCATGCTTGGATTGCAACATCATCAAAATTAATTTTTAAAAATGTAATTCCCATGGTTGTATTCCAATGCAACTGTAGTTGAAAATTACTTCGTCGAGGACCCACCATTTTCTTTTCATTCAACCGTTAACATGCGTTCTTTGTCCTTGTAACCGTCACAGATGAACAATCACCGAAAATGATTGACTATTTTAAAATATGCAAGCAGATAAACTGCGTTATTCTAATCGTTGGCTAAACATAATCGAGAATTGCATAGCTGCAATTACATGTTTGCTTTTTATAATCTTCGCGATTACTAAATGATTCTTCTCCTTTAAAGACCCAAATAATCATTTGGGTAAACAATAACTGGTAGCATAATCCTAACATTGGTGAAACCAGATCTGCGATGGGAAAGTAAGTCTTTCACACCCTATTCAATAAAATTATCGGCGGGCAAAATAAACAGCTTAATAAACCGTGTTTTGACGACAAATACGATAAGGTCCTATGTAGTAATACACGTGAAAATTTCTACATGATGAATTTGGGAGTTCCATTCGGCTTTCGAGAGAATGCCTTGAAAACAAAATTAATAAACATCCTGATGGACTTCGTAGTATCGGCTACAAAGCCAATGGACAAATAGTAAAATTATTTTGACACATTTTTGTATTAACCTTATGTACATTTATCTAGCAAAATAAAAGAAAATCCAGAACTCACAGGATCCCTATTCAACTAACAAGACGCCGGCTGCTTCAGATTTATACAAATTCTGATTGGGAACTTTTTAATGTGTTTTGACGTTATTTTTCACTGGTAGTGCAGTGGCTTGGAAGCTTGGCAGTCGGTACATCTGATAAGACAATTTTTTTCGTGTTATCCCATTTTTTGCGCTTAGCGCCAACCACAGTTCCCATTTTAACAAGGTGGTGTTGATCGCAAAAGTTACTTTTCCATGATCAAATTAGCGTCACCTGTCTCATCTCCTTCCTACCTAAAACAGTGTTGTAACTTTTTGCCTTCACTGGACTTCAGATAATCTTGCTGTTGCCAGTTTTGGGAGATATTTGACCTGCAATTCTAATGAGTGAAAAACATCCACGGAACGTACTTGATGAAATTAAGCAAATAGAGATCACGCTGTCATTTAATGTAATCAAGCACAAAGGAGCGGAACAACCGATCCAGTGGATTCCATTCACTGCTGACGATATTACCATTTCTCTCATGTTAATCACCACGTGGTTCCTATCAAGAAACGAATAGTCTTAAAAATGTCCTACTTAAATACATTTCATCTTAACCACAAATTATCACTGGGGTTTATGCAATTTCTAAAAATTACATTCCCTCATGTGCGTAACGCATAACAATTACTTTCGGAGGAAAATTAAGTCAAACTACACTTTGCTTTATCGTCCACAGTTGTACATTTAGGGTTGCTAAATGTTAAGGGAATTTGCAGAAATAGGTAGTACAATTTTAAATCCGATTTAAACGCATGTTATTTGAAACGGTTAGCTCGTGTTAAAAATGATGGAAGGAGAGGTTTGCGCACTTGATGTTTCGGCTTCACAGCCTCTGTGTTGGTAGGAATTGTATCAATTTAAAAATACACGCAAATGGCCAAAAATAATGGTGCGATTTGCAGTTCCTCTAACGCTATGAATACAGCTGTTGGTGATTTATCATTGGAACGAAGAACGTCATTCTTAAATTCTGCCACCCATTTATCATTCCCAACTGCGTCCACGGAGTTTCTTAATGGTTCACTAAATGTAATGTATTTGATCTTAACACCTCTCTTTTTTGAGACTAACTTAACATTTCTACCAAAATTATTTTAGAAGTCATTACAAATTCTCCGCCTACTAACTACATGAACATGCATAAAATTCAAAAAATCGAGTAATTAGGTGTAATTTTAGCACCATTATGGTCTTAGTTGTTCTGATTTGACTACGGGTTTTCGTAAACACCTTAGTCGGTAAAATTTTTTTAACAAGTCCGTTTAAAATTGGGTTTATAAGCAAGCGTTTTCGCAAATTACAATAATAGAACTGTACTACCTTAAATCAACACAAGCTTTACCTTTTTCAACTTTTTAGCCTTCATTGCAAGGGAGACAGTATTCTTAACAGAATAGATTAAGGATCTTTTTTGACTGAAAATTCTTAGACAATTGAGGTTTGGCAAGAAGCTTCTCCAAATTGGAGTGTTTATTGAAAAATATTGCCAGTCAGTGCCTGATGTTTTCAATGAAATTACTTTTCGGTTGAACAGTTCTAGTCGTTGGGGGCAAATACGTTTCAGTGGACCAGGATTAGGTTGTAAAGAGATTGCTTATGAAAAATGCCAGTGGGTCCGGTGCTTACGCATCTGTAAGAGACATTACAGTGCATTCAATTCAGCATGGATTGGTGTACTTTTTAAGGGCAATAGAGTTTTAAACGGATTAAATGTTTCCACTTCACAGCTTCAAAATTACACAAGCTAGTTTAATTCAGGGGTTTAGGGTACAATAGGGAAGGTATTTTCGGCAAGAGAAATATGGAAACGACTTTGTCCACCAAAGCAAGAAAAGTGGAAAAACTCCTAGGCCTTTGCCTTTGTATAGTTTTATATGTAAGTTCAATGAGGCTAAAACTTGTATCCCCATGTAAGAATTTTAGAGATTAGCTTTCGTCTGAGTTTCAGCAGAAAATGTGCTTTCGGCGATGGACAGCTTGATTGCGTTAAGGAACCTTGTAAATAGTAAGTGGTCAAGCCGTACTCTTCAAATAAGTATGATTTTATTGAATTAAATCCATTTATTAGTAGACTTGCAAATATACAAATGTGGGTCTTTTCCTCTTATTTTTATGCCGATTTTTTACTAGTGTAATAGACATTTTAGTTGCACTTGTGCGTCGCAAAAAAGTAGAGGTAGTTCCGAAAGCCGCTTCTGGGGAAAACGGTCTGACGAGAAGTCGCGCAGAAAAGTAAATCGCCTCACTTTGTTTCAAAGACCAGGTGATGCTTCCACGCCAGAGAGACGATGAGTAAATAATGCAAAGCTTTTAGTCGTAGCCCAGTGCCTCTGAAGGGAAGTGAGTTTGTACAACCGATGGGGGAGACTGGCATAAATCTTGAGTATGGAAGTAATAATGTTTTCGCAGATGGTGCAATGATTTGATGCGTTTTCTGTACAACACCGAAAATGATCTGAAGTATATATCAGAGGATCAGGGAATCAGTGGCACGTTGAACCCCTTTTTATCATGGCTTCTAGATAAATTACACAAAATTGGAATGAAAACCGGCAAGAGAGAACTGTTCTGACAATAGTGTTATTCACCAGTATTGGAAAAACTCTGTCTGAGATTTGCAACAATTGCTCCATGATCTGTGGTTAAAACACTACCATATATTTTAAGTATAAAGTAATGGCAACTCTCAATGGGGAAATTCATCCAGGTTGATTAGTAAAGTAGTTGGATACAATGCAGAGCACTTTAAGATTTGGACAGTGGTCTTGCTGGAAAGGAATACAGTGACCTTATATTGCGCTTAATTATAGAATATACAATACATGCGCTGATAAGTCTCACTACTTTTACATTAATTTTTTCCCAAGGGAAAACCGGAAGTCTAAATTTATTTGTAGGTTAATGTGACCGAGGGTGTTGAATTTAGTGCCAGTGTTTCACTAGGAGATGAGCAAATGCCTAGGGTTTATAGTTAAAAATGTTTATTAATTTTTACAATAAATTTGCGGCCAAAAAAGTAGCCAAATGTGCTACCAAATAGGATATAAATAAGCACAAAAATTGGAAACAGGGTGAGGTTGTGATTATTATGGATAGTCAAGTAAGTTTACGTGTGCAGTTCTATTTCATTGATTGGTTGTCTATATTAATTTTTCCCATTGCATAAAATATTGCAAAATGCAAAGCCACTTTTATAAGACTAAACTTGGCAGAAGACTACTCTGCCTAGTAGCAATCTCATACTATTTTAGCCTACAAATTTTTTCAGGTTAATGCACATTTAGTCATTAAGGCTGGGTATATTTCGGGGAAAGGGGAAGGATTTGCTTAATTTAAGGTTTTACAAACGACCGGTTCAAGTGAGGTTCATATGAAGACCTACCAATAAAACCAATAATTTAAATAAAATACACAAGCTAGAAGCTTTTGAAACTGTTATCGACCTGTGGAAACCATGTAATATTGGCTTTTATGAAGACAGAGAGTAGGAGCACATATTTTATCATTGAAATCATTCTTGACTATTATAAATAGCCTGTTCTCTTATACACATCTCCGAGCCCACGAGACCGTACTAGATCTCGTATGCCGTCT
>CABFON010000304.1:0-11433 GCA_900683695.1 Echinococcus oligarthrus
GTGCGCGCGTGGGTGCGTGCAGTCAAGAATTTTATTGGGATCACCTACCGGCCTTGGCTTGCTCGTTCGGAGATCAAACCAGAACGCTTTCTGGGAGTGTAGGATTTTCATCACAACATTAATAATTTCATCCCTTCTAAGCGTATAGTCTGAAGAATGCAAAAGCATGAATTTTTAAAGTAAATAGAATAAGTTAATCGGATTCCGTAGTATTGAATTACCTGGCTCATCATACCCCGCAATGTAGTGATTGTTTTAAGCATTTCTGAGTATCATAAGCTTCTAATCTGTATTATTTTTTAGTAAGGGAGGGTGTAGCATATTGCAAAGATGTACATTAACTTGCACAAAATGCAAGTTTTTGTCGATGCTTATGGGCACGAATTTCGAGAGATGAAAGTGAATGTCACTTTCAGGGTATAGTACACTGTCCTGCTTACCCTATCATTTTTTTAGTTTAAAATTCATAGGGATATTTTAAAGTGTCGGCTAAACGGAGGTGAAGGAAGTTTGTCTACTTTAAAAGACAGACTTTAATTTGATTTCTTAAGTATCTTGCTTACACTCACTAATGGTTATCAAGCCGACTGTAGCATGACGATACCCACCAATTAGTTCAATGAATAAATGAAAGGAACAAAAAAAGGATGTCCAGAGAAAAGTTATGCTAGAAACTAGATTAGGTCGTGTTTTAATTAAAGAAAAAGTTCATGAAAAGCTTAGGTGAAGCTAACGGACAAGATTATATAGCTTTCTTATCAAAGATTAAAGTGTAAATGGAGGCAAGAAGCAACATTTTGTACTGTGAAATGGCAAACATCATAATTTTCAGGCATGTTCTGGCCAAAAAAACTTGTAATCCTTCATTTTAAATAGTTTTCACCAATCAAGATGCAAAACGCAGTCGCTCATTTTACTCAACCGTTTATCAACCATTTAAGGAATCAAAAGAGGCAACTACCTCTCATGTGAGAGTACGGCAGGCAATCCTCTCATTGGTAAATTATGTACCATGATGCCAAAACAGAGTATTCTTTTAACCAGCTCACCAGACCCAATCGTTTATTAAGAATTTCCTTTGTTAACTGATTTGACAAAGGATTACTACATCAACTGCTTTTTCCTATCACGCTCTACAGAGCAGTGTCAGCTCAGTATTTCAATGCGGAAATAAATGAGCTTTATTTCTCTATCTGACCAAAACTCGAAATTAGTTGTACTTCATTAAAAGCTATTCGTTTAGTTTTGCATGTAAATCATATGATTTGTAAGTGTTTTTGCAATTTCTAAGAGTTTGTTACACTTTGACCACTATTATTGTGTACTTCAAAGCAAAATATCCATTAGTCCATTGCGGCAAGTTTTTGTGCTCTGGTTAGTTTTACGACTTTCTGAAAGCTCAAGTAATCAAATGTAAATCGAACATGATAAACGATATTGAAGTCTGTCTGCTTCAGGAACCTAATTTAATTCAGTTTTATAACTGTAGGAAAAGTCCCAAGAAGTCTTCCACTCTCATTAAAATGCATCCTTTTCAACTAAGTTTTCAGGTCATTTGACGTGGCAGGAGCATCTTATATTAATGTTTTGTTTAGCATTATGAGTGACCATAAATCAAGCGTTTGGCTGAACTAAGGAAACCTCCTACATCCCACGCATTGGTAAAAGTGTAGGAGCTTCTAGATCTGTCAACTTGTTCTTCGCCTCTTTCGAATAAGCTGTGGAAAGGCACCGTAGCTAGATTACGTGTTGACTTACGGGCTTTTGATAAGAAATGACTCTGCTTAAACAATTGTCAAGTGGACGAGCACCACTGAAGTTATTTGTTTGGTGTCTTTACCGTAACTCACAAAGTAACTTAACATGCTGTTTCTGCTTCCTTTTAAATCAATTCATCCATTCACATGGTCTAGAATTACCTATTCTGCTTTCACTCAACTTTTCAAACTCCATCCACATCCATCCTTCTTACACCCATTGCATAAAAAGATCACGTATTTAACCTTAAATTATTATTTTATTACTTCCCATAACATGGAGCAGAATACTTAGACCGATTAAAGAGCAAAAAACACTCTTCAGTACTTATCGTTTTCCTTTGGACTACCACGATTCATCAGACGAAGAATAATCATATCCTGGCACAGGTTTGAGGATCCAAGAAGAGCCGCGCCTAGTGCAGGCATCCATGCAGGCCTCCTCGCTGTAAAAGCGATTGCGAGTGCCACCACAACCTCCGTAGTAGAAGAGCTGACAAGTGTTGCTCTGCGGATCGTAGTAGTAGCTGCGAACGTAAGCTCGGCAGGGCCCAACGTCGTGCGGCTCAAAGCAAGCCGGATGAACAGCACTCGAGGCTTTAAAATCACGAGCGAATTCGGGGTATTCTTAAACTTTGAGCTGTGATTGACATGATTTATTCAAAGTTTTGTTTCCAGGCTAACTTTAGATTTATGTATTGTTATGTTACTCGTCCGTTTTCTGCCATCCATGCTCCAAGTTCTGCACTATAAGGATTACATTTCTCGACTGCCATAATTTTCACGAGTGACATAATAGCAAAAAGCAAATGCGACTTTGTTTTGTCACAAGTTAAAGGTAAACAGGCATTTTTTATAAATTTGTATCAAAACAATAGTTTGATGAAGACTCTACAAGCCAAGTAGTTAATTTTTTTGCCTATAAATTAAATCTATGGGCATGGAAAGCATTAGGAACACTCGAGCACCTTTAGGAGTTAAAGCAGAATCAGCACTTCTTCGTGTTTTGATGCATTCACTTACTCCCTTAGGCTAACATATGGCCCCATACAAAGAATTACCGAAAATTGCACAAAGAAATGATTAATAAAGACTATTGTTTCTACTATAACTTAAGTCGAATTATATTTAAATTGTATGCGTCAGTTGAACCTACCGTTGCAGAATAAAAAGAGAATACAGAGAGCAATGATTTTCGCCATCATGTAATAAAATCAGGTCGGTGCTTACATTAGGGTTATCTACAGCGCGGTCTTTTATACTGCCGTAGCGGAAGTAACAACTTTGAAAGCCATCATGTCGCAATTATCCCTCCCAAAATCAACTGTCAATCTATCCTGATGACTTCCGGTCTGAGACGAGTTAAATCACGAGATCAGGTGAGGCTTTGAGATCAAGAAAGACGAAAGACGTAATTAAAGATAGTAGTCGGTGAATAAAAAGGTGTGTGGGCCTCAGCTGAAGTTAGATTTTACAAATGTGATTTTACAAGAGAAAAGACGAATAAATGTGATCCATGCCTATAAAATTAAAGTACAAATATATGGGCCTATATACTTAAGTGTTTGCTAAGAGTTTGAATGAAGGTTTAGTACATATTTGAAAAAGTTGTGATGTATACTAAGTTGAAAGCAGCCCTACTATGAATGTGACAATGAGATGATCATGTCTACACGCCACCATGGTAGTGCTCGAACCAAGGGAGACTAAAAGGGGTCGCAATCAGTGCGAATGCATTTGCCTTGCGTGAGCTAGGTGAAGGGGCTGGCACGACGCTAGGACTGCCATGGTAAACTGAGACCCTATTCACACTTGAAGAATTAATGCTAACGTGACGTTATTTCATTTGATAACAGTCGACGCAAACTTCACAGGCTAGTCTAAGCGTGAACGCGCTGATAAAGGTCTCTGTGTGCAACAGGGCAAAGCCTAGAACCGTAGATATCCACCTGTTTGAAAAACCCAAAGTGTAATATTCAGGTAAGGCGCTTAACCACAGACTTGGCAGTACTCTTTCCACAGCTCCGCTATTCTGCTATTGAATATTAAGTACATAAAGCCCCTTATTCTGCATGCTTGATTGATGCATAACCTGTTTCTGGGAACCGGGGCAAATGAAGAATGAAGCGGGGAACTTGTCCGAAACCTAGAGCTCTTTCTGTGCCTTGATCTATGTCATGCATTGTTATAGTCTTGTAAGTTCAGTTTTACACTATATCTTGAATATTTGTCCCTAAGATGATGAGAAGATACTGCTTTACTTCCACGAAATCCTCACGCAGGTCTGATATTTGATTTCCCATTTACAATATACCCTTCTCTGTATTCATCAGCCAACTGAAGTCTTGCCGTCAGCAAAATCTGCTTGTTAATTGTGTAAGCTATTCCATATTTCAACTGTAATTCAGATAAAACATAGTCACAATGATGGCAAAAGACGGAGTCCACATTTATGTGATAAACTGGAAAATTGGGTCCATTAACTCAATTAAATGAAATGAAGTAGAAATCAAACATGACGATTTCATTGATGAGGACCAGATTAAGGCATTCTTTCACTTAGCTGTGAGGATTATCTTTAAAGTTCTACCAACATGTTTATACGTGTTTGTGATCCTGGTTCTTCACTTACTTGGCCCAAGTTTTTCCTTTTCGTTGCTTTTATTGCTACCATATTTGCCATAATATAAATTGTGGTTCAGTTCTGCAGGATGTCTGGGTTTTATCGAGGCCACAAACCAGATTATTTTAAGGTAAAGACTTGAGGATGCATGCCTGTTTTGATGAATGCTGTTGATATGTGGGTATGGCCCTAATAGCTGAGATGTGAAGATTGCTGGAGGCTGAGTAGGAGTCCGTGTCTCAGTCTGTGTCACAGAGTTGACTTAGTCATGCGTATTTATGGTATTGCATTGATCTTGGGCTTAGAGTGACTGGTAGCCTACTTAAATCCATTCAGGAGGAGTCTCAGTGAGTAGGAAGAGTGAGTAATCGCACGAATTTAGAACGTTGGAGAGTTATCTGCAATAATGGAAAGTTCTAGAACATTAGGAATTGCGATTTTCCGGGATTAGACGCTGTTGTGTTTTGGTTTCCTGAATGTACCACCCAAAGTACGGAGGCTATTTGCGATGTAAAACTTTAGGCTTTTGCAAGGTGAATAATTGGTGAAAAGTTAGTAAACCTCATGTCATACCTCAGCACTTGTTTGGTTAAAAGCCGTCACATTACTACGTGATGGTCTGTGATGGCATAATAAAGAAGATAATCAAATACACGTTTAGAAGATAAGCCCAAAAATGCCTGAGAATAAGTTATTACTTATTCTCATGACGTCCTCATGAACCAACAATTTTTATCCGAACTTTACATAAACAATACCATTGCATTTTTAACTTCTATCATTTTTAAGATTTAATAAGTACATTATTGTAATTCCCCTTCTAGATTCCAGCCTGTACTGTCAGATGATTTCAATCACTTTCGTATTTGACATTTCAATGCTAAAATTATGAAACGAAGCCAATGGATTGCCCTTAAGAGTGGAAACCACCCTTGAGAACCTCAGTAAGGTTTGATCCTCCTCAAAAACGTAGTTATTTAAAGTATAGGAGAAGAAGCCTTAAGATGAATATTCCCGTGTCAGTTAAATTTTATTTCCAAACAAATTTAAAAAGTACAAATATTATAATAACGTTTACACACAACTTTCCATTGGACGTTACCTATCAAACTTGAGTTTTCGATTTTTGGCCACAGAGCTAAAAAGCTAGAGAATCAGAAGAAAATATTTTAGATCATATTTGGTACCAATAAGTCTAAGTAAAATCAGTAATTGTTAAAATCCTACTGTAACTGCAGTTCAAAGTTCTTTACCACAAAACCATTTAAGCGTGAAGCTTTAATTGCATAAAAAAATCCAAAATCGTCACTTTTGTGATAGTTCTTTTAAATCGAGTCGGCATAAGAGTGCCATGACATGGCGATCCCTATTTTAAGCACTGCAAAGTCCTCAAAGATATCCCAACCACCTCAGGGCGATTAGTGGCAAACGTTCAAATTGTACTTCCGTTCCTCTTGCTTCGACAATGGTTACTAAAATTTATGCCGTGTTTTAGATAACTTCCGGTTGCTGGGTCCTGGAGGGGGAATCCCGGCAAGTCATGCGACTCAATACAGAAGCTGCTTTTACGTTCCTTGCTAAGCATTGAAGCCATTTCTTGGTGTTTTTGAGTTGTAAAATAATTTATATTTTAAGGGATGCATTTTATTTAATGACAGCAGGATTTTTGAGCAATGGAAATGGTATTGGATTAAAAAATATTCAAAAACAGTGCTAAATGGGGTGAGAGCAAACATTTTTGAAACGTAGACTAGAATTTGTCTTTAGCAACCCCAAAACTTATACCAAAGACTTGTGGGTATTAAAGGGGCCGAAGCAGTAAATCGGAATCTATAATAATATGGATCTGCTCTGCAATCATATTCTCGGTTGAAAACAAGAGATTAGTCAAGACTTGAGAACCTTTTCTTAAAAAAAATAGTAGAAGAAATATGATTTCTCATTAAGTTTGGCTGTTGTGTCCGTAATTATTGTGAAATATCTCGAACTAGAAGTAAAATTGCCTCCTTTTGCACAGGAACTCATCTGTTCTGTATGTTAGTGTGATATTGTTTCTAGCTAAACAATCATTTGACACTCACTGAAAACAGTTAGAGGCTTTAAAATGTTACACTTTGAGAGAAACTTGAGAAGATCCGATTTCAGCGTAAGCTGGTAATGTTTTGAACAAACCACAAGAATTTGTATTGGCTCCGTCCATTAACTCATTTTTCAGCTTGCTGTGCTTCGTCTAGGTCGTACGATCTATTGCCTTTCAAGTTGTCGGTCCTAGCTCACGTGTGATGGGGGAATGTCCATTGCCTAAAGAAGTAATGCTTATCATTTCGAGTAATATTAACAAAGATTAGACTGCGGCTGAGGTTGGACAACTCCTGCTTCTTGAGGTTAAGTTTCTGCGGTATCTAGCGCAAAGCCTTGTTTCCCTTCATTTCGTCAAAATAAAAATTTCCTTTAACTAATCGGCTTGGGTAGGCTAATTCTCCTAGGATTTCTGCCGTACTTTTTTTGGCCTTCGAGAAAAAATTCTCCGTGAACAATTATGGTTGTGGTCTTGCCTTGAGAAATGAAAATGAGATTTTCGTTTACGAACCTATATGACCACATGCTTCAAATCCTACATTTATGGCAAATCGTTCATTTACCTTCATATTTCCGAAGATTTTAAAGCATCTCACACCATTGTGTTTGCTTAGAGATTATGAGGCATACTACTGGAAAATTTGTTCATCCTTTAAAAGTTAGGATATTATCTTGGGAAAAATCAAAAGAGCTTTGGACAGCACATTTGTGTTCAGTGCGCCTTGAAAGTGTGTACCGTGCACGTTTTGACATCTGTGCTCTGATATTTTTTTAATCACTCCATTTCACTACCCAAATAGACAATAAAAAATTAGGGTTTAATTAATTTTTCCAAGCAAAACTGCATTTCAGACTTTTTTTCAGTGTATACGGTCGTGAGAATACCCTTTAAAGGTATTCGCACGCTCAGCTCTGAGAACAGAAAAAATTGCCCGCACACATTCAGAATTTTAAGTACACGCCCTCTCACAAAGAGCGCTGCTCTTTTAAACAACGTGGTAGAAGTTACTAACGGGTTGTCAAGTGGAACGCAGAGTTATATTTCCAAACAACTTTTGATTAGCTCACAAGTCCTGGCTTTTAAATTCTCCCATTTAAATTTTCCTGACTGTATTAAGGTCTTTCCGCATACCTACTTTATACCAACTACTTACTCATTAATTTCTCTTCGCTTTAAATCGTTTATTTTACTTTTTAAAAATAGTGCTATTTCTGAATATAAATGCAATGCCGTGGAAAGAGTTGACCGATGAAATTGATAGTTAGGAAAACGACTGCAATCCAGGAAGTTACATGTGAAATACTGGCATCAATACACTCTGCCAATGCTGCAAATATTGTAACGCTTCATTTTAGGTTCGTTCCCGTAAGCCAAATCTATCTAAATAAGAACTACCTTTCCACAAGTCAAGTAACAGTTCAAGATATTCACCAAATCCTTAATGGAAATATTGAAAACTGTATGCCTTAAATGAATATCCAGCGAATTTGTACAAAATGCCCTTCATCACAGATAAAAATATGACTGAAATGAGTCTCTACAGCTAAAATTATAAGGCCGACTGTCGCAGCTAAAACACTTGCATCCTAGCACCATCGTATTATTTATGTTTAATGACTAAATAGTAGATGCATATCGACGTAGTCTTAACCAAAGCGTCCGTCTCGACCCTTACGATTCATATTATTTTCCCAAAGTCTAAGAAACATTTCTAACCTCCAGCACTAAAAACACTGGTTTAGTTTAAATAAAATCATTTTAATCAAAGATTGGCGCATTTACTTTTAGTAAGCTACTAGCCTGAGACTAAAGTGGTACAATTTTTGAATGACCCTCTATGGTGACAGTAAAAACAAAGCCGGAAGTTTCAAGGTGTGAGCTAGAAGTCACAACTATTTTAAGAAAATTAAGCTGCATCAGGTACGTGAATTACTTAGCGTTTGCTAAGAAAGTGGTCTTAGCAATTGGATACCCTACCAAAGCTATTAAAGGTGTCAGGAAAACGTCAAAGCCCACATGGGCTGCTGGTAGATATGAAACGGGTACTGTAGATCCCCACCAGCACTATGGATACTAGCAGGCGCAGGGCAATTTATTAAAATGATTAAGTGCGACTGGATGATAGATGTAAGAAAGTGATATTTAGCTAATCCGTCTTTGCAGTCCCACACGGCTGACTTGCAAACTCAGTGCCATAGGGTCTCGACCATCCCAAGCGTTTGTAAAAGATCTTTCACAACTGCTGTAGAGTATCATTACATGTGACGTTTTTCCTTGATCTCCAAAATTCATTATAAAATACTTTTCCCAGTTATTGATCTTCTCTTAGAAATGGAAGATTAAAAACATCAAGTAAACTATGATCTACAATTGGTGATTCCCCCAATTTTCAGTTTTCAACAGGACAGACTAGCATGCATTGTGATTACTCAGAACTAAACAAAAGTATGGGAGATTACCATATTCATGCGTCTAAATAACAATCAGCATGGATCGTAACATTGGGATTGCATGTGAAATAAAAGATTTTTGTGGCTTTTTACACCCAAATATACCCATTGTTAATCAAATGGTTTAAATTACGAGATAGTCAGATTCCTTGCTAATTTAAAATAGTTTTAAAAGAAGCAGATTTGTCTTGTGCACACAATACTTAAAATGTACGAATATCCCTTGGCAGAGCTATTTTTGAATTTACCAAGATGTGATGTGCACATTTTGGCTATTTATTTGACTGCTTTACTGTGTTTGGAAATGTAGCAACTAATTTTTAGGCCTTAGTAAATGAGGTTAATGCACGAAGGAAAGGGGTGCATTTTACACCTCTTAAATTGCAAAATAACCTCCTTTTCCACTAAGGTCGCATTAAATTTGACAGTTTAGCACACTGACACCGATTTTTACGCACTTTTCTCAATTTATTATACGACAGTGCTTTCTTTTTGTAGACGAATGCATTGTGAAACCATGACTGGTTTTTAATACGTCTGCTATTACGTGCATACCATCTCAAGGGTGGTATGGAGACAGATTCATTACCTTCGAGAATTAATTGTTGCGTTAAATTAGCATTGTTTGTAATCATATAATTAAGCTGGCTTAGCCACTGGCTTGAGTTTTCATATGAGCTATAGCTGGTCTCCAAAAATGTAGTCGACTTCATTTATCTTCACCAATGGGTATTGAATATGCGACACAGTGAAGACACTTTACTGTAAAGGCATCCCGAGTTATTGTACTATGAGAACGTTGTGCGGCGAAAATTAATCACACAATTTATTTTTTTCTAATGTTTATAACGGTGCAATGATAGCTAATTTTAGTCATCAAATATTGGATGTATTTTCAGGAAAGAGGAGAATTTTGTGGGGGCAGGATACTTACAAAGGTCTGAATGAAGCTTTAGGGTAGACATTAAAAAGGGATGAGATAGTCATCACTGGTGGTAACAGCAGCAGTGGTCGATACTGGCACTCCCGATTTACCCTCCCGTAGCATAGCACACTATATCCAGTATACAACCAACAAAATACTTCGTTTATTGATTAACATTAGAAAACGTCACCCATAACAGGTAAAGGGACATCTTTTTGTCGATCTCAAGTCTTGATTTTAAAAATTGACAAACTTTTAGTTCATCCTCCATTTCTGGAGGTCCTCAAAGAGTCACCAAAATCGTATTCAGAACACCATAGACTTAATGCCTGAGGATGTTGGCACTTTAACGAAACAGACAAAGCACATTTAGGTAAATGATATGACCTTTCAAGAAAAAGTTCTCTGGGGAAAAATAGTTCTTATGTCTGTTTACCAAGACCCAACACATTCAATGCGATCTTTATTCTACATTGTTCCTTTAAAATCCGATTTTAAGGCCACTGAAGGATAACAATAGACGGAGCGGTTAATAACTTCATTCTTTGAAACCACTGGCTTGAAACTGGATCATGTCATGGACTCATATGTCTCCTTTTTCAAATTTCGACATCATAGTTGATTTTTAAGATCGTTAATTAAATTACTGGTCTATTTTAATGTGCCCTTTTGTCTTTTTGTACGTTTCTCATCGTTCATTTGCTTCAAGGTCATATTCAAACCCATTCAGGTCCCGTGCTCTAGCATCACTGGGACAGTTGCAACTGGCATCCTGATATTATCACTGGCTTGTTGTAAAAAACCATTTTTGGTCTAAAGGAGCTGGTGATAATCAAAGCTGGCGCCGGTTTTCCTTAAGACATTTCTGTCAGTGCAGACATCCAGATGTAAATGATAGTCTACAATCGTTCACCGGTGACTGAATTGCGGGAGTTGATCATCAGTGGCATTACTTATTTCAGCACGATTCTGTTCTTTTTCAGGCTGCCTCCCTGACTAGGTACCAAAGAGGTGCAAATTACTTGGTGGTGTCAATCCAAACATTTGTTCCTCTGGCCCTTCCACCTTGAAAATATAGACTCTTACATTTGGAACTTCATCGAGTTATTCCAAAAAAATATCATGGACTCTTGGACTTCTGCTTAAACCAACTGAAGTCTTCCTAAAAATAGATGTGACCTTAGTGACAAAAAATATACCGAGGCACAAGTCGAAAAACTTTCTGATTTTACTTAAACTTTCGTTTTTTCTGCCTAAACCTCTCGAAATATCGTGCTTAGTGCTTTGTTAAATTATCCACCAGCCTGTCAGCAATAACAATAGCTCACCAACGCAAGTTACCTATACAGCCAATTGTGATCAAATTTAAAAACAAAAAAACCTAAAATTTAGGTTTCTTAAATTACACTTCAAGGAGACTCTAGCAGGTAGTACTGGACAGAGGAATGAATAAGAAAATTGAACCATATATTTAGAACACTGATTCAAAGTTCACCAATTTCTACAGTCCCACTTCCGTCCTCTTATCTACGCATTGATGTCAAAGATGGCCTTGATATAGAGTGTGTTGTCCACCACAAAGTCACGCAAATGTAGCT
>CABFON010000305.1:0-11432 GCA_900683695.1 Echinococcus oligarthrus
ATCTAGCTCTGACCCCTTCCTTTTCGACAATGCAACACCCACGGCCGAAATGAGCGCAGTACAGATCGCCGTCAGTCCAAAAGGGCACACACAGGTCCCACCGAAATCATCCAAACGGCCGAATGAGGTTGTGTCTGATAGCGACAACTCAGTCACTCAACTCACCAAATCCAATCCCGATCAGTGAGTTAATCAACACCCATTTTCGTACTTAATTTAAAAATAATTGAAATGACTAGTTGTTGGAAACCTTTTGAACTAACCGTTGATTGATTGGTACAAAACGAATTCGCTACGAGCAGCGAAAAGAAGGCAATTTTTATTTGCCCTTCTTTAGAACTAACAAAGTAAGTGTGTAAGATGGCTTTCGATTTTATAAGCCTAATATCATGGTCAATTAGTTTAAAAGGAATTCACCATAAAACTGACTAGGCCAAAGTTTAATATCATCTCATTATCCCGAGGCGATTGCAGACACAGGCTCGTGACATTTGACGCAGTTGAGTTACTATGGTACTACTTTTGACGTGATTGCAATTTTTTTTAAGTTGTGATCACAGGCCTGAGAAAGGTCTTGGTAATGGAAATGGTGGTACATTTTAGGGTGTGAAGACGATACAAGACATCCCATAAGCATTTCACCACGAGTGACTCAAATAGCTACACCCTGCCCTTGTTCGGTGATCTGAAATCCAACTAAACTATTTTACTACTATGAGTTTTTGTATCGCTTATGTACTAGATAGGTGAGCAGGGTTTTCAGTCACTGCATTCTGCTTTCGTGGGAACTTCTCAATTTTGTGACCAATTCAATCTTAAGAATATTCAAGTCATGCGTCTAGCATTCTTTTTAATTCAATACAATTTTGAACGATCGCTCCACTTTGAGTCATACTTTCTTGAACAGTAGCAAAACCCCCAGAATTGCTACCGCTTATTATTTTACTCAACATTTCTTCTTCGTGTAACCTAAAACACTTTCTGACTGCCATTGAAACGCTCTCAAAAAACTGCTTTAAACATAGTGGAAACTCTAATGACCAATGGTAAGGTCGGTGACTACTCTAATTGTACGCCTGTTGTTCTTGTGTGTCCTGCATCCCACCCAGCCCCCTCCTTCCTCTCCCCAATGCTTGCACATGCTCATTCGTTTCAACAAGATTCTTTGTTCGCCATGGCAACTCATTTCTTTTCGATTGATCACTACGGCGATCGGCTATTTTTCGTCCTTTGGACACTGATATAATAATGTCTGTTGGTTTATTGGTACCCTAGAGATCCAAATACTCCCGCCGACTTGAGGAATGCGTCAGAATAAATGATTCTTCTATTATGCTAATCTGGGGGTTTAAATGCTGTCTTGATTTGGGGGAAACGAAAGAATACACAAATGAACATCAGGTCGGAATATGTAATTTTTATCGCGCATAAGGGTGTAACAAGATCGGAGCAAACTTTTCACAAACTGTTACTCCCAACGGTTTTATGGTTCCTTCTCAAACCAGCTAACATTGATGATGAGAAGGCAATGATGAACACTTTTTCTACATACAGCAGTCTATACAGGGCAGTATAACTAACGATAAATGATGTATGACCAAAAAAACTTCTTTGGATGCGACTTTCCGTATGTCCTGCCAACTAATGCACCTTGCTACAAAATTTGATTTTGCCACAGAAAGCTGATGATAATCACAACACATTCTAACAATTACCAACGGAACATTCATTAGTTCACCACTTTTCATGAAATTTCGCTCGCATATGCCTCTCTAGGGTACCACCCCCTGGTTTTATACAACGCATGGTTGAACGGTATATGCAAATCAAGAAGAATGCCTGAAACCGACGCAGGAAGCGTAAGCCTTCTCAAGTACACGATTTTGAATTTCTTGGTGGTTTAACGCATGCTCTTTCTTTCCTTTTATGTGTCGTTGCCTCCTTTACTTCCATCCGCCTCACTGCACACTTCGACGTTGTGTACATGCACGTGCGTTTGTGAACTCACAGGCGCACTTGGAAAACCGTACAGTTTCTTCGCTTCTGTTCCGATTCGCCTTCACTCAAATTAAGCTGCGACGTTCTTTTACTTGTATTCCCACCGATGATGAACTTCAAACATATCTGTGACTCGAACGCAAATAGTTTGCATACTGTGAACCTTTCTCTTATGATGCATATTTTTAGGTTTTAATAAGTGTCAGCGTGGAGATTTTAAGGCTATTTCATACAGGATCTTATAAAAATGGGTCATTTGTCCAAAATTTATACCTAATTATTTTGTTTTGCACAGGAAAAGTGGACATTCTTTGCTGTCCTGGTCTTACCATGGCTGTCAAGATGTTCCTGACTAAAGTGATGTTATTATAAAGTTAATTAAACTTCACAAAACAGAACCGAAGGGAAATAATATCTTTCCCCAATTAAAGTTTTGGATACTAGTTGTGGAAATAAATGATAAAACAGTAGCTGACGCATTTTCAATCCCGAGAACACTTACTGAACTTACTCCAGCTTTCTATTTGCATGGTAGTCACCTCTGGGAAACTTGAGGAACCGTCACCCACCAGCTCAAAGCGACAAAACAGTCCTAGCACTAAGCTGTTGGTGGCTCAATGCACTCCTTAATTCAAATTGTCAAATATTTTAAGTAATGTACTGCTTTTCAGATTTAGAAACGATCAATTTCATGCTGGAGATGCAACTGAATTGGTGGTCATTGCTGAGCATTTCAAAATTTGCTCAGCAGCAATGTAGAAAATCTCTTCAAGTTATAAAGAAACTGATTCGGAAGGCTATATACTATTTTATAATTCATTTTAAAAAGTATTGAGCTAAAGATAAAAAATATGTTGGGATTTTGCGCCCAACTATGCTCCTGATGCCTTTTGATGACCGCCTTTTATCATATTGACGTTTGAAGGCAAAAGGCGGTCTTATTGTAAGAATATGGCAATCCCCCAACATGTGTTCTACTGTTTATTCGATTTTATGGAAATTTAGAGTAAGCCGATTTAAAGGTTTTGTGCAAAAAATTGGTAGACACAAACTGATACCTTAAAGTGAGCCTTTTAAGGTGGCTTTACTTATAAACCCGATATAAGACGAAAATTTAAAATAATGTATCTACTAGTCCTCGTAAGTCACACCACTAGGAGAACAGACATTGTCAGTGTGCGAAAGGGATGGAGAGTTGTAAATACAGCCCTCCAGAAATGCCACCGAGATGAAAATACTGGTTCCACGGATTGAATAGCCTTCGTGGGTAAGTATAAGACTGAAAGAAATAACGGTGTGTTACAAATTTGGAAAACATTTTCATTCTAGCACTACATTATTTGATGAAACACATTTTTAAACAATGAGAATTAAAATCCACTAAAATAAGCAACCACCTCATCTTTTCATACTTGGATTTTCAACTTTTGGCATTGCAGTTAAGTCAGAATATCTTAAATTCCCCTCACCGTGCCATGAGATTTACTTACTGTCTCAGATCTTTACCTACAACTTACCTAACGGCTTCGTGTCCTTTCCTTCTAGAACAGATATTCTCAAGGCTCCTCACAGCCCTTTACGTGGCATTTGCGTTATTTACGTGTGATTTCATGCCTGCAATGGATAGGGAGGCTCTGACTAGTTCACTGCCTCCCTCTGCATGCATGAGCGCGCATGAATAAAAGTTACATGCTTCTTCTGGCTGCGAAAACTTCTGATTGAAAATGTACTTACTAACCAGGAGATTTTCACAAAACTCAGGAGGTCTAATGTTTTATACGAAAAGCAAAAATCGGCGGTTTGAACTGCACAAATATGAAAGACTGAAGCAACTATCTCGTGGTTGACTAGATCATTGCAGTAAATATGTGCGATTTTACTTCCAACGTAGATCGTGACTAAAATGCACCCAAAGAGTGGGTCGCATTGCTATTCCAACAAAAGTGACGTATTTCCATTCATCTATCTTAGTTTCGGACTGTTCACTGAGTCCTGTGAATCTTCCAGATGTGACAGAGCAAATGTGAGTGATTAGAGTAATGCACACCACGTTGCGTACACTAGTGTTGGCATTTTTGTAGGTAGAAACCATACCCAAAGTAAGCATAATTCTCTTGATAGTTAATTTTGGGCTTAAAAAAGAATGCTTCCTTTAACGCACAAGCGGTAAATGTGAGTGATTTCAGGTAAAAGTTCTGTCAATACAAAGTACTCTGAGTAGGTTAGATAGTGGGAACTACCACTGGAGATGCATCAAAGTTTTTTGTTACGACTTCTTAGTTACACTTTGTTCTGGTTTCATAAAGGGGAAATTTTAAGGAGAACCTGGATACACTTGAAAGCATTTTATGGAAGGCAGAAAGTGGACAGAACGGGGCACTCTAAAAGCATCTATTTTATTTCATAGCATTTGAAAGCCTATAACTGTGCAAACAACAGGAGTGAGAATTTTGACAGCTGATGCTTGTATGAAATCCTACATTAGAATCGCCATCAGTGTAGTTATTCACTAGGCCTGGAAAGTGAGTCATGACCATATGCAGACTAGATTTCGTTTAATGTTTTTAGTTGGATAAACAAGTAGAAATAGTATTTATTTGCGGTTTTTGAATTGAAACAGAATTATTGGACATGCGAATTGCGTGTTGTTGTAGAATTTAAATGGATTCACTTCAAAGTGAGCCAACGATTATGGTTAGTGAAATTTCCCACCTGATTTAACGTCTCATAAAAACATGGGTTTTCAGTGCATTGTCTCTTGATTTTGAAGCCAGTGTTGACTTAATGTTTATAAAAATATTTATTTAATATCGGCAAGACAAAAGATACAGGAGTTTTAAATGTCAGAACGCCTAAGCAATGCAGCGGAATGGCTGGTACGTATTCGTTTATGAGCTAATGTAGTTAGGGTTTTTAAGAATACAGGCTAAAGCCCTACTCGGTGGGGCGTCCAAATATCATTCAAGATGAAGGTAAAACAAGGATAAGGAGCAGAAAAATGAGGCAATGCAGAGCAACGAGTCAAAAAGAATTGAGGTCGTTTGACAATTTTATCTGAGTTCCACTTACCTACGTCTGTCACTGCCTGGCATCGGTTAAATCGTTTCGTTTCGTTCGTTTCGATCGTTTCGTTCCATTCAAGATTTCTGTGATTAGAGATGCTCTTGAGTTTGACGACTTTCCGTGGATACGTTCATGCGTACTCTCATTTGGATGTCATTAGGTAAAGAGGTGAGATTTGTTGTCTGATACCACCCGATTTTCCTATTTTTTTCCAAGTCCCACTTCTGTGGAGAAGCAGAATCTTTAAAAGAAGAGATAACCTTGATCTCTGACAATTGTACTCGAAAACCTGTCCATAAAAAGGCAATTCTAAGGGTTAGTAATTGGATTACTAGGGTTCAACGCTTTAATCCTTGAAGACTCCTTATGAATTTTGCCCTGAGTAAGTATTTGATAACACCGAATGGCTCAAAGGCCATGAAATTTCCCTCCATCTACTTGTCAACCCAAGCCGACCGAAGGCCCACGACCTCTTGCTCTGCTGCGCCTCTTTCATCAGCACCACTGTGATAATTTTACCTTCGTCCAATCATATCCCATTGTTTTGATGCACCATCAGCTAGTGAGAAAGCAATGACGCGGAGCCGGAGGCAGCCGTGATGTGAGGGCCGAAAAACTCTTTCAAACCATTATACTTAGTGAGGCGAAATTAACTATTACCCTGGATGAATAGGTCTCTTTACGTTTCGGGAGGGATGGAGGGGATGTTAAGTCGTAATCAGACGCAAAGTGGATCACTGGAAGGTAAAAAGGAAAAATAGGTGGTTGCGCGGGTGTATTCCGGCTAGGATGAAGAATGAATGGATAAATTAGCTGGAGACCAGTGATTTGTAAAATGGATGCTTGAATAAAACGGCTTTGGATGCAGTGGTTGGATGTTTGGGAGCTCTTCAAATGAGCAAATGAAAGGGGTAAGTGTGAGGATAGTGGGGGATATACTGCAGAGAGAGAGAGCTGATGAATGTTTGGAGGAAGCATACTCTAAAACATGGATGGATGTATATGGAATGCATAGAGATAGGATGGAAGGATTCGGAATGATTGAACGCAAGGGTGGATGGAGCGATGCAGAATGGATATAAATTAATAAATTCTGAGGATGAGGATAATTCATGTGTCTCAAACGAAAGTGAACGAATGACAACAGATAGATTTGTCACCGCAACCACTAACAGTTTGGAGTTACTTTAAAAAAGTTTAAATGTCTCTAAGGAGTTAACTAATAACTTGAGACCAGAAAACTACCTCAAGGTGACTCCATTTTGTGTTTTACATAGGCGAGTTGGGCACACGAGCACCATTAATGGCAAGAAGTCTTTGAAGGTAATTATGGTTTCGTTACGACCTTAGCAATATTGTCTCGCTGTGCTCTCTTGAGTAATGAGGCACATTCCATTTGCTTGACATAAAAGTCCTCCACGCATTCACTCCCTCTGATAGCAACATAAATCAATCTCCTCGAGGCTTGTAATCACCGCAAGTTTTTCCTCCCCATATAAACTGCTTCGTCTAGAGCCATCCATCAGCATGTGAATAATATTTTTCACAAACTTTGACTTATCAGCGGCAAAGGTTTGCGTGTTTGAGTAGATTCGATGAGATGCTATTTGACCGTTTGCACCGCCATCATATTGGTGGAAATTGTGGGCGTTCTAGGGGCAAAATTATGTGCGAGTTGCACGTAGATTTTTTGGCGTCGTGAGAACCTCAACGGCCTTTTTTGTGCCTAGCAATTGTCCTCACCATCATTGCCTGTGAAATTCGGTAAAAATTCTTGGTGGGAGGTTTTGGAACTTTGTAATTCTATGCAGACATGTGACCTTTACCTCGATAGGTAGGTAATAAATAATTGCCTAACCTGCGGCGTCTTGACTTACGCCTGGATTGACAGCCAGTGGTGAGTAGAATTAGTGGAAATACTTAAAGAATTTCTACTGGATCTGTTCTGTCAAATACCTGCCTTTTTTGCACATGATTGTATTACTAATTAATTTTTAAATCTCCTTCTTATGCAGAAATCGTTTTAGTTGAACTAACTCCATCCCGATTAGAATATGGTGAGTCACTCAAATGAGTTATTTAAACGCGTTCAAAGGAATAATTGCTGAAACATATGCAGAAGTTATTCACATAGGCACACCTTCGGCTAAAAAGCCGGAGAAACAAGAACAATGCCTGTACCTTTTATTAGACTACCAGAAGCTGCGCCTTACAAGTAGAGGGAGAGATGCTAGCTACCTTATTTCTCCATCGGAAGGAAGCGTGTAAGCAGACTTACGATTTTAGTTTATTGAGGGTTATAATTTTAGTGAAGGCAATATATTAAACCAAAACAAATCACAAGAATAAATAGTAAAAAGAAAACAAACTTTGCAGAAATTAAACCGCCAGGGGAGCACTTACTAAACCGAACTAACAAAAAAAGGACACTTGCATTAACAATAAATAAAGATTTCATACTCTTTCATTAGTAAGTTTGTTGGAGAAAAGAGTTTTCTAATCAGTGTATATTAAAGCAAATAAAACGTATAGTTCGAAAAAAGCAAAATTTTTAAGAGTCGCACTTGTTTTAAAATAGGAAATAACGACATGCTTGTTTGACTCGTCTGCTTGTAGTACTGGCTCGTTGAGCTAGTCAGATATGGGCATCGAAGCAGAGGTAAATGAGGCGGAGAAGAGCGAAGATTACACTCATCTATGGTATTTATGGTTTATTTTTTCTCTGACACTTTAGGTCATCTATTTTAAAAGAGGTCGCTAGTGCTCGAATAGGAAAACTCCCCCACAATAAGGGCATAGTCGTGTTGGGCGACTGTGGAACTGGTAAAAGTACACTCGCCTGCCGTTTGAGCCATAAGAACCTTCCGCCCAGAAGTCCAGCTCTTGAGTACCACTTTGTCGACATTCGAGATGAAGCTACAGATGGTATTTGCTGTGTCATTTCGCACAAGTTTTAGATCAAACGAAATTGGGTGTTTGGATATTGGATGGAGATCTGGAGTTCATACCGTATCTCAAATTCCCTCTTGACAAGAAAAACTTTGCTAATCGTATGGTTATGATTGTAGTGGATATGGAGAGGCCTTGGAAAATTATGAAGGAGTTAGAGAAGTGGGCCAATGCTTTGGAGAAGTACATAAAGAACATGGACATTGAAGTTGAGGAGATGCAGGAATACAAGGATAGCCGTAAGCCCATCTATTATCCGTTCATGATTCTTAAATTATTACCACTTAAGGATCTTCCCCTATTTACAAATAGGTGAATTTGTATATCCTTTTGGAGATTTTTGTCCTTACTCGAATATTTTCACTGTTCTTTTAATTTAATTTCTTCCTAGAACTTTATGTCTGCCTATGCCCAGAGCTGTATCCCCTCCTTCTCCATGTTCTCAGGGTAAAACCATTTGAGGTCTTATCGATAGGTCCCACCAAAATGAGATGTTTTGAGTTTGGAATAGTAGTTCATTTTAAATTCACAGTTTTTTTGTTATATTTGCCTTGAGATCATGCCTTCAGCTTTATCTACAGCCTTTATTATGAGTTGATGAATTCCATCTGTTTCATTTGTTTGCCTTTTTTCTATTATTTGAAGCTCGATGTTTCCGATAAGATCAATGAGAATTCTTCTTCATTTCTTACTCAAGTGTTTATAAACATGGCCAATGATGTTTCTGATAATCTCTCTACAGTCCTTAGATGCTTAGTTTTAGTTTAACTCTGTGGTTATGCACAGTTTAGGCGGGGAACTACTCAGGAACATTTAGGCTTATCTTTACTGTACTTTTAGTCCAGAATTGATGTCTATGTATGGCTTTTGTCCGCTGCTTTTGTCAATTGTTTAAAGTTGTCACGTAAAACGCCAGTCAAGAAGGGCATCTGCTAATCCTCCTCCGTTTCCTGTTGGCTGTCATCAGTAACTTTTCCATTCACTATTTATAAATCCGGCAAAAACAAACTATTTTCAGACTTCTTGATTCCATCGAGCTGAACAGCTTAGACAAATTCATTTATTAATGTTTGGAATCGTTGCTTTTATTTCAAGGCATGTGAATGATTCCTCTTCGAACTCGAGTTTAGGATCACGGCAAATTGCGCTCTAGTTAAGACCCATTACCCCCTCCATTGCATACATACTTTCATCTTTCAGTCGTTCGCCATTTTCGCGAATATATTGAACCGGACAGTATACTTTTGCACACTATGAGTGGTAGCAGTGGTGGCACTGGTGTAGTCACTGGTGCTGGTGACGCCCCTTCACCCGTGGTCCCGGTCTCTCGGCCAGCTGCTGTCGCCGCAACCGGTGGGAATCCCCTCCATCCGGCTACTGCAGCCCTTCTTAAATTGAGTGGCTTAAGCCAACAGCAACAAAACCACTCTGTTCTTCAGGACGAGATCGAGGAAGAAGGTGATGAGGATAATGTCGACAAACTAGAGGGTGAGGAGGGCGAGAAGTTAAAGATGAAGAGGAGCAAGAAGACTGTTTCTGATGTGCTTAAGGAGTTACCCATCACTCCCGGTGCTTTAATTAATAATCTCGGTATTCCCCTGGTGGTTGTGGTCACCAAGGTGAGTGTTGTAAGATTGAATCTTTCTTGAGTAGTGCTGTGCAAGTGCAGTTTCCTCTTGGGTTAAGTGCCTAAATCTTGTCGAGGTAAATGCATCTTAGCCGAGCACACGAAAAAATGCGGTAGTGTATCAGTTGGGTCTGTCTTCACCATGCTCGGAGGAGACTTTTATCAGGCTGTAGATCTCATCTAGGTGTTTGATCTCTTCAGTTCCCTAATTAGTTTCTAGTTTTAGGTGGAATTCATGGTCATAATCCGTTGGAGAGTTTATTGTATTGCCAGACCAGTCGTTACCTTTATATTATGGGTTAAATAACACACAGCCATTGTCAATTCAGGTGATTTAAAGTGCTTGCCAGAAGAGGCGTGTTCTATACAATGTTACGTTCGATGCATAAGAATAGCTTGACTCTAACCATCTTTATCTCAAAACATGCTGTGATAAACCGAGTTCGGAAGTCAGTAAGCGAGTAAACGCAAACGCTTGTTTGATCCTTTTTTTCACACAAACGAATTCACACATTCAGGCCTTACGGTGACATGGTAATTTCTGGTATTGTACGATAAGACTATCCATTTCCTCTTGTCTCTATTAGACTTTAAATCAGTCTATGCAGAAAAGTTGCGAATTTTCGGCTCATTTTGTCCTCATGGTATGGTGTTGATAATGAAAGTTTAACAACCAAAAGGTGTAAAATTAAATCAGAATAGAGATAGGTCCCAACTCCTAAAGTTGACTCCTTTATAACCCGGGTCGCTGATTTCTAAAGTCTGGCGTTCCCATGGCAGTAGGTTGCCTGAATTCTCTTGAGGTTACCGATCAGGCAATAATTAGATCTAGGGATTAGGACAGACGTCTTTATCGGTTAACGTGTGCATGGGTCAACATGGCGATGTGGCTAGACCGCCAGCTGGAGAGTGGAGACTGTCTGAGCCTGAGTCTGGGTTAAGGTCACTCGGTCAGCTCTGTTACGCAGGCTTGTGGTAACTGGTTGACCTTGGTCCTAGAGTGCCACTTCAAGTGCATCCATCGCGGTCTCAATCAGTCGGAAGGGAGCGAGTGAGAGGCTTTTTCCGGAGTGTGGAATATTCGAAGGAATTAAAAAAGAAGCTTCTTGGGTCCACAAGTATCCACAGCGGCTTTTATATTTTGATGTTCGTTGAGCAGGTAAACATGTCGTAGGTCATCCCTAAGTTCACCCACTGATCATTCCTTGCTGCTCATGCACTGCTTCATATCCAGGGAGCCCTGTTTGAACTATGCATGAATGCGTGGGGAACTGGGGATGAAGTTGTTCGCCTGCTGAAGACTAAGCGATTAAAAATGACATCATCTACATGGTGTGCAAGAGAAACCTCATCTCGAGAAGCAGTTGGGAAATAAGTTCCATCCCTTAAGGCAACGCTACACCTTACAATTCACTTCACTCCTGAAATGACTCCATTATTAAACTTTTGAGTACGGGGATGTGTTGTCTCATTCTCCAGGTGATGATGGTGGAACCAGAAAATCGCATGATGACATGGGAAGTAAGTGGGGTGGAAGGCGTTTATGATGCCTGCTGCGCCCGTATGTTAGCTTTTCAGTTTCGCAGGAATGACACGGTTCTTAAATTTCACAAACTGTTAGAATTTATGAGCCACGGGTCGGGTGACTAAGTTCCCCGACCTCCCGATAGGATGGCAAATCTATTATAAGAAAATGCTCTCTTCAATTTATTCATTGTCCCCATAGACTGACGTGATGGATGAGTTGGAGCGGAAGCAGGGCATGACTGAAGAGCAGTTCGATATCATTCAAATG
>CABFON010000306.1:0-11417 GCA_900683695.1 Echinococcus oligarthrus
GCACAAAAGAGCTGAGGGGATGCTGGCATGGCTCAGAGGTTATGCCGCTTAGTGGAAATGCAAAGGCAGGACCTTGTTTGCCCCAGTAACTAGAATTAAGAATTAAACATACAGTTAAAGTGTTACATTTGCAGATTGAAGAAAAATAATAATAAGCTTAAGCGGAACTAATGTTTGGGCGTTTTATCAACTACTCACACGCACATTGGTCGTGAGGCAGTGAATTTTTTTCTAAGGGAAATATAAAGATTTTATGACCATTTTTAAGTAGGACCTACCTGAATTAAAGTCTACAAATGGCGACGCTCTGAAGTCCTAACTTTTATTCATATTAAAAAGCAAAATTACTGTGGTGTCTGCGATGGAGAATAAAAAGTAGCGAAAATTAAAAGAATTTCTAACCAATTTAGCTCAAAATAATTTTAAAGTAGGAGCCTGAGAAAATTAATGAAGTTAAGTTTGTGATATAGCCAAATTTCAGGTTAATTGTAAATAGAATTTTAAAAACCCTTGAAAAGCCTCCTCAACCAGAAGGTTTACTTTTAAAATACAAAAGCTCATTTGTTTACTAGATATGTATGTGTCTTCCTCCTTGTTGGAGGAATAATTGTCGTGTTCTTTTATTTTTCGCAAAGCATGTGCAATATTTGGATTATTATTTAACTATTGCTACTGGTTTTATTAGCACGTAAAGCTTGGTAAATTACTAATTTTTTGCATGTGGTGGAAATGCTGGATAATTCGGCTCATTTCATGCAATACTTCGTGTAAATTTTTCACTTAAATCCTTTTCAATTTTTTATTAGGTAAACATCATGGTTGGTGGGTCGTAGTGCATCTTGGCTAAATAATTTACCGAGGTTATACTCGGCCGGACGAGGGACAAATGAGTCAAACCGGACTTCCAATTTCTTTAGCGCAAAGAGAGACATTACAATAAAGACACTAACCATACAAGTAACTGATGTATGCTGTCAAAAACAGCTAAGAACGTGTTGCCCATTTGCATGTGCTGGCAGTAATTTAGGATGATTGACAAAGACCGTGGTGATTGATGGTGCAAAGCCTGCAGATATATATATGTATAACTCCAAACTTTGCCGTGTGGTATTGCGACACATTTAGGTAGTGTGCATTTTTGACGGTGTAAACTTTCTGGAGACAGCCGCACCGCTGTGTAGAACAGCGGTCATGCCTGAGAACATTCAGCTGCAGAGTAAAGTACTTAATTCAGGATCAACAACACTAAAAGTGGTTTGAGACAAATCTATTTTTGGCAACAATGCATGCAGCCAGTGTCGAAAATCTAGAGCACCCTGCTTACTGGAAAGCATAGACTGCCCATAGAAGGAATGTTTTCACGCCAAAGCCTTCCAGGTGCTAGCTAAAAGCTCGTACAAATACAAAGTGTGGTAAGAGGCAGAGTCAGGAAAAAGAAATCAATGAATTTTTCACAGTCCTGTGATAGAGTTAAACTAAGTGTTTACTATGGGTACGTTAACGGTCTAATTTGTAACATTAGGTTCTTCACAAACTGTTACTTAAGTAAGTATACAGCTGCATTTATATTGACCATAACATCTCCTGATTTTGAAGATACAGAAGGAGGTGGCAAGCATTTCGGTTGCAGATCAGCTCTTTGTTAACGTTCACATTCAGAGTGAAACGCCCCTTACCCATAAAGGAAATACTGAGCGGCTTATTTTAATGTGTACCACCTTGATTGTTTGACTATTCGCTTTGTATACGTAGGCACTGGAGGGTATTATACCTTCCTTCATCCTCAGGAAAGGCTCAGTGCACCATATTGGTGACAGCGGAAGGCGGAATCGTTTCCAATGGACAGTTATCCCGATTTTTATTACTGATTGCTAAAAATTAATGTGACGGAGGATGACAATATGCTGTGGATGGGAGAATTTGTGATCGTTAACGGAAGGACTGTGAAGGACGTCTACCTACCCTTGTTCCGCAGGAATGCTATTACCCACTAAAGCAACACTAACCGTAAACCATCTAGGTTCTAATGAGAAATAACAATTTTTAAATGTTGGTATGGAGAATGAACTAATACGAGCCTTCCGGGAGTGGGGAGAGCTCAGAGAAAAAGAGAAAACAAAAGCTAAAGAGGGGTCATGCTGAATTATATAAAAAGAATGCTGGCATAGATAGTGTCACAAAGGCCGAGCCACCAGCTGGGAGTACAATGGTCATGCTCTTTGGTGCTCACGTAGCTGAAACGAAGTTATAAACGAGCAATCATAGTATCACAGTTGATGCTTGCAAAATTTGAGTCAGAAACAACTAATCTTGCAAAGATATTTAAAATTACGAATTCATGTAACACATCAGATAGTACACATGTTCACATTAGAAAGGAAAATTGGCCCACGAATTCTTTTATCATTCCAAACAACCTCATTTATTTCATTTGCTCACTTTCTCAGATCAAAATATGATACAAGTGTGGAGTAGTTGACAGATCATAAGTTGACATGTATAATTTGACATTAATTTAATTTATTTACAAAACCCTACTTCATTATTTAAAAGAATGTACCATAACACCATTATCTAATAGAAAATACTTCCAATTGGTTAAAAATTAGATACAAAAGTAAAATTAACATAAAAGGGCAGCTCATAAATCAAAATAAACCATTGCCATTTACTGTCGCCGTGGACTTATTACAAGTGTATGAGGCAATTGTATCTATTTAAAGGTACTTCACCCTCGGTTTCTACCCATCTGTTGCCGGAAGTAATGGCTCTGCGCTGATCGACGATTAGCTTAAGAAGGAATTTGATCTAAATGTCCACCCTGGTGGACCCAATGTTGCGTACTTATCGTAAAGTAGACGGCATATAGTTGTTGGCTTTGTACATGGAAGGTTGAAAGATCCTCTATTGCTTATGACCTGGGATTACTTTCCTTCTCCGTTTTTTTACGCACTCACATATTGATGACTTGAACGACGCAAGTTCAGGTATATTACTCGTATATATGTTATTTACAGGATCCGAGATTGGGATAATCAAAAAATCGGGTGCGATCTCAATAACCCTTTTGGTAAGCGTTAGTCCACACCAACCTCGTGACTGAGCGAAATGTACCGGTTCCCAAAGGGAGGTGAACTCTGACCCAATCATAAACTCCGGTAAGCTGCATACATCCTTTATGTCCCACAAATGTAACATAGCCGCATTCACTCAATTAACTTGATCGAAAGGTCTGAAGCAGAAGCTGGGTGGAAGAAACACTGTACCTTCTCCAACTGATACGCCAAGGTAAAACACGTTGAAATTTTCGGGTTCGCACAAAATTAAGTCACTAATATGACCTATCAATATGCCTAACACCTTCTAGAATTTAAAGTAAATCAGGGAGATCACACCTAGGATGGTTATAAAATATAACAGCTGGACTCCTTAGTGTTTTAATTAATTAAAGACCGTTTACAGGCGAAACCTGTATAAATTTCCCTCTTCATTTGCGAAGGAAACACATCCACGACAAATTATTTTTACATACCGTTTTATACATAACTTATTCCAACTCTCACTGCTTTTATTCATTTAGTCCCTCAGTGCGTATCTTTCCCGTAAATAGACGCAAGATGATAGAATTGCATTGCCTGATTTGGTGCCAAGATAAGCGCATTTGAAAAAGATATGTCCCTGTCGCAGAAAATACTTGGATTTCGGGGTACAGACCTAATAAATTATCAATAAATAAAGGAAGAACCTTGTTGAATAACAAACAATGCAGAAAAATAAAATAATAAAATAAAAATAATAGGCCCTTAAATAGGATGATTTTATGCTTCTTCCTAACATAAGATTTAATAGGTCGTCAATTAATTTTCCTGATGGTTAGAAGCGTGAAGCCAACCAAATCCATTTGTACTTCATCAGCGACAAAAAATAAGCCCTTAAGACTTTCCGCCTCTTTTCCCTATCAAACAAAATTTTGCAAATGACCTTGCATGATATTGCATTTTCACCTACGATTTCAAAGAAACTCAGGAAGTTACAGACATACTGTTAACCCTCCCTGGTTGTGCGACAACTGTCGCCGCCTCAAGTTCAAAGATCCTGCTCTTGTAAAGTAGTATCTCTTATCTGTGTGAAGATATTTTGAAAAGGCGGCTTCTCTAACGCTAATGAATATGGGAACTTGAATGTCTGAAGTTTGTCCAAAATAGCCTTTTCTTCACATCAAAACTAGAGTTATAAGACCAGAATGCCAATTAAATGCTTAACCTAGTCAAATATTAAATCCTAGGTATAGCTATAGGCATGAGTACTAAAATGGGCATATTTAGTGGCACTGGCAATGAATCTCTACCTTTTGACAATTGTTGAATCTAAAAATTTAAATGTAGAGAAAAATTTTAGTCAGTAAAATGGCACATCTAAATTTAAAATGATTCAACTTTGACAACCAAAGTTTTTGTGTTGTAAAATAAGCAAACGTTAGCCCCTCACCTAGTATGACAAGTTCACACACAAAAGCGAATAGTAATACATAATGCATTGTCTTATAAAATATGAAGGCAAGTATTTCTTCATTTGTAAATTGTAAACTTTAAATAACTGTTAGCGGTTTTTAATGCTGAGAATTCAGCCATTAAATACTGAAGTTATTATGAAACCACATGGCAACCTGCGCAGTCGTTGGCATGCCCTGGTACATTTTGTTACGAGGGCCACAAAAACTAGGGTTTTTATTATCCCTTCAAAATAAAAGTACATAACAAAGTCTAATAAACCTTTCCCAAAGCACATTTAATTTAATTTTTCAGTCACCAAATCTTGTCACGGCTGGGTTTTTTTTGTATCTGGTCAACAGTCTAACGACAAAGGCCTGCCTTATTGAAAAATCCTCTTTTTAAAGTTGGCAATGGCAGCACTTCAAGGGGAATGCATTATTTGTATTTCTGACTAAAGGTGGGGTTTTGAAAATTGTATTGAGTAAATGTAATAATATCTGAAGTAGTGTTCGTTCTCTATGACTGATATGATTCATGTATTCATTTAACAAACTGAACTTGAAATCAAGAATGATCAAGCAGTCATGCTCAGAGGCCACTAGGTAGATGAGTTCCGCACTAAAATTTAGACACGGTCTTTTTAAGGAATGCAGTAATTAAAATATTACACTTTTTTGTAGAGAGCAGCAATATTAAATAGTCTATGAATTATAATCAATTAAATAAAATAAGTTTCAGTTTGGTGACATTTGTATCCTTAACAAGTATTTGGGTCCATTTTTACGACGATTGTACTATTATGAAAAATGTATGTGAAATGAATTCAGTAAAACATTTGTCAAATATGATGCTCAATTTTAAAATTATCCACACATACTGGGTTGTAACTGCCATCTCAGTGGTATGAATGTTTTTTCCATGTCAACAGTTCATCTTTCATCTTTCCACTTTGACTGAAAGCGCAGCAATGCAGTGTTCTTTCTGTAAAAAGGTTTTTTAGTTAATCGCCCTAAATATCTGTGTTTGTAGAGATAATTATAACTTCACTTCAATACGATTACCTTATAATGGTAGTACGTTTAGAAGACAGTATTCAAATAAACATTCAAACATCATGTGATCACCCTTTTTATTGTGTCATTATAAATTAGACTTTGGAGTCAATTTCTTAACTTATATATGAAAATATAAGTTGCATAAATATACACTCTTCGACTTTGTGAAGGGAGGAGATGAGAGAAATTTGAGCGATGGGGAGTCTAACAAGGGAGAAGTGTGACTAAAAGAGGGAGGAGACTTATGAACATAAGAGCCGAGTTGGAGGCGAGAGCAGAATTGCATTTGGGACGATTGCAGAAACACAAACGTCGATTCGTGGTGTACGATTCCTGGAAACACACTGGAGAGATTTGGAACCGAACATTAAGGTTACTTGAACACGTTCGTATGTAGAGATCACCGTGACTTACATCTAAGTCAGAAAGTAGGGTTGTGGAAGTTATCAAATTTGGAAAATGAATGTTTATTTCAGTTTAAAGATACCCATTCAACTATCACTCTTTGATAGTTGTTTTTTTAATTGGTTATTTGGTGTAGCCACACATCTCAAGGAAGCATTAGGATAGCATTGCTCACATGTTTAATAAGTCCCTTTTGTAGATGTAAATTAATTTTGCAAGGATAAAGATTACAAGTACCTACCACCATTGTTTAGTGGGGCTCGAATCCACTTTACGCAGTAACCATTGCACATTTTGTAGGGAATTTCGTTGAAATGGAGGAGTGTCCGATTAAAGGGATCTTGACAGTAGGGCTGTCTATCAGATCGACACTCGACACAGAGGATACTTTGTACTAAAATATAAGCGATTTATTTCCACTTGTAAGAATCTACGACTTGGTTAGCCAGGATATTGTTAGATACGGGTGAAGGATTAAGCAAGCAGAAGTAAAGGTTCATTACCATCAGTGGGGAAGACCGTGTTGTCTCAGGACAGTTACAGTGAGCCTGATTCATTATGATGAGTATGCAGTAACAGAACTCCAAAATAAGTTACTTTAATCTTCAACAATAGACCCAAAAGTGGTTTAATACCTCAAGCTTGTTAACTAACAATGAGATTTGCTTGGAATCCTCCATACCCTAGGTAAAATGGCAACTTTAATTGCGTAGCCGTATCATGTACCAAAAAGCACTGGGTAAGTGCAGAAAATGAAGGGGATGCAATTTTGGAGCCGTTATTCTATTAAGAAATTGCAGTTTTTAAAGAGTAAGTCAAGAATTTTCTATTTAATTGCAGTTACAATTCTCAAATGCGGATGCCATGAAGGAATGTGTATCATGTAAAAAGTATTCAATAGTAATCATTGTCGTAGCAATTTCACGACGAGTATTATTAATGATTACGGCCCTTTAACTATGAGAATTATCAAATATAATTTTGGGGTTTATTTAAAAGTCTCAAAACAAAGACTGAGAAGAAAATAGGGGAGGGAAGGACTTATATGTAATAATAAACAATACTCCTTCTCATGGCACCAACACACAAATTCGAACGACGTGGTCAAATTATAAGCAAAGGGAGTGTAACTTGAGGAAACGCTATTAGCTTGACCCATAATGACGTCAAGACAACAAAAAGAGAGCAGTTTTAAGTTCTAAAAGAATTTGATTTGCATTTTCAACCTTTAGTTGATAAATTGTTCGCCTATTAGTAAAAAGAGGCTTTGAGGCAAACCACAAAGAGCAAGTACTTTCAATTCACACTGAAATTACTACCGCTACACAATAGCTCCAGATTGTGATGCCTTGATCATTTGTTCATATCTTTGATATGGTTTTGTGTACACTTAGAGCTCCGCCTTTGTACTTACACAGGGCTTTATGTCCTCCTAGCCACGCCACTAGCTTCTCGGCCCCCTCTATGTCGGTAATACTTATTCTGCCTTCTTTAACCTTCAAACAAGTCTCAGGGCGCTATACTAGTCTTACTAAGCACAAATTACCAAAATTGTTAGAAAACAGGTAAGATATTCAACGTTGGCGGAGAGATCTTTTTTCTCTCATTTCACGCGTTAGAATGGGGCTGTCTTATTTTCTATAGGCTGCCTACGACAGAAATACATTTTTGACCTTCAAAGCTTAAAATCCTATAGCAGATTTGATCACTTCCATCAATGCACCGCTACACTGGAATACTGAAATTACTTTAATTAATGATTGAGTAGTGAGCTGACTGTGGATAAAACTGTAGCGTTTTCCAAACTTGTGGTGTTTTGCTGAGATGGTAATTAAAGTACAATGATTTTGTGAATAGAACAGAAAAGTTTGATTATTTTAGTGGAAATGCAAAGGTGTAAATGCATTTTTTTCACTAGGTTGGGTAACTTATTTTTTAATGACGTAAAACATCCGGGCAGAAAAATCACGACGGCCTAAAGAAAACTGCTGATGAAGTATGCAAAATCTTTGACGTTTTTTCTTTTTGAAACATGTGGCGGATAGGTTAAAAATATAAGTCGCTACAAAATAATTTTATTGCCGTTCAGATTAGGTAAAAGATATGCTTTGTGGTGTTGCGCTTAATTCATCGCTGCAAAAACGTTTGTTTTATACCTAAGCAAAGTTAACGACAGACATCCTAGTTGCCAGACATTCATTCTTTCATTATATGCTCATAAAAAGCCCTTTTTATTCCCCATTCCCTGCCAAAAGCGGAAATGGCCTTTCTCTTAGGCAAAATATTATGATTTATTCCTCAATATTAAGGCCTCCGTGAATAAAATGTAGTGTTCTTTATAGAAGACATAATCTATTACTAAAATAGCATAAATGATATTTGAAGCACTGTCACTCTACCTAATGCATGCGTTGACGAAACCATACGATGCAACTTTTTGGCAAGGCGAACGATGACCTGTCAGTGCTTTTGGGTGGTGCAGATGTTTACTCAATATTACCTGGTATAGTATGCTGCCACCAGGGCATCAAACATCAGATTATGCAAAAACCTTTATTTAAATATGATTTTTCAGGCAAACCAAATTTTTGCAATTTTAAAACTGGAAGTAGACATCGAACCAATTTTTATTGACTCATCATGTTTATAGCATCAAACGTAGAGATCATATACACTTTTAGGTATTTTGACGCCTAGGGAGGCTAGAGGAATAATGAAGAAAATGCAATTTTCTACATTACATCTTAAGTAGTCCCAGGCAAGTGCGGGTGGTACACAGTTGTCCGATGCACAAAATTAGAAAACCTTTTATCTTGACGGAGAAATGACCTTAACGTGGACGTGATGAAATACCACTTAAAAGTAAACTTCAAAACCGACCAAAAACTCTGAGATGATTCAGCTAGCGAATCTATAAACTAATGAACGGGTAGTTTTCGTACTTTACGGGATTCGATATATCAGATTTAAGTGTAGAAAAAATTGGCTCACCAGGGCAAATGGAATCAGGATCGGTAGCGTGAACACTCGAAATGGAGGCAGTGCCTAATCCAAAAGGTTGATGATATTGGTACACCTCCATTTTGGCACCACTTTCATTCTCTCTATATGCAGATTTATTGATGGCGACTCTGATGCTGGGGGTTCGTATGTTGATCACATCCATTGGTGGTGATATCATAAGTGAAAACAGAACTCCATATAGTAATAAAAGCTGTGACCACCGCATTGGCATTAAAACCTTCTAAAAAGAACATATTTTAAGGCTTTTAGCTGTGATGTGTTGATTTTTCCTGATCTCATTCAACCTAGTTAGATGGAAGACTTGAGATTACATCATATTTACCGCCTTTCTTATCAGATTGGCTTATTTAAAGAGGCAAAATGACTTAACTCAATTCATAAAAATGTCTTAAAGTTTTCTTTACTACAATTAGATAAAACGAACTACTAGTGTGTTTGGATAGCTTATCACATTTTAGTATAAAAGCAAAAAAGCGAAATCGCCTTTGTGTCTACTGCATAGCAAAACTTAGTGCCTGGACGCTGACATAGGTTTTTTGCTTAACTGAAAAATAATCGTGTTTTGGTTTTGCGTCATTTTTTGCAGCAAAATTTTAAAAGAGATTTATGTGCTTACTCTATATCCAAGGCGCCATGCCAGGCACGGCAGGAAGGGAAGTCTAGCACAAAAAATAAAAAAAACATTCATTTAAAAGCTAAAGAAACCATTTTGAGTGGAAAGCTAGGTCATTAAAGGAAGGGTTTTTAAAGCCTTTATGAGCACTTCATTTAAAGTGTGTTATTAGGTTATAATGTGCAGGAAAAAGTAACTTTAATAGTTTATCCTGCTTGAAACTATTTGTAGCTCAAATAACTGGATTTGAAATTTACTAAATTATCCCCACAAAATTGCACAACTCTCACGAAACGGATAAATTACATAGTGTTATTTGTCTCCAGCTCGAGTTTAGCACGACCTAATGCAACATGTATCAGTGCAAATGCCATTAAAACACTGCGTACGCAAAAAATTGACACTGATGTTGCTAAGCAAATCTAGCGCCATAGATACTAGAATGTCAGTACTTGTTAATACGGAAAGCAATGAACATGAAAAAATGCTGTGCTAGGAGAATATGATGCGTAATAAAACCAGATATCCCCAGTTCTATAAAAAATACCCGTTTTGTCAAATTAGCACAAAGTTGTCAAACTCATAACTCACTAGCCATTTATCAAAAAAGCTTTTAAATTATTTAACGCCAAACAGTTGGAGATAAAACTGAAGATGCCGGATATTAATTATGTAACGTAATTGCATTAGAAATGCCGTAAACAAAAGACCAGGGTTACCCCACGGGAATTACTTAACCATACAAACGCATCGTAAAATTTTTTTTCAAATTTACTCCTTAAAGCCTGCACAGCGTCATTCTTAGGAGAGCATAACTTATTACTATTACCAGTAATATTTTTGATACACTTTAGCAATTTGCAAAACACCGGCCTTGCGATTGAATACATATTAAAAAATCATTGTTTGTAATATTTCTGATCAGCTAATGTTATTGTCATTAGTGTAATCAAAAGATGGTATATTTAAACGTGACAATCTTTTCTAAAAATTGACAAATACAACAATAAGTATGATTTTCTTTAAATGGAAATCGGCTTTGTTCTGTACCAGTGTCCGTACTGAATAGAGGACCATCCCGAATTTAAACAGATGACAATTAATCGTAGCAATATATGCGCGCAGCGTTTCAGTATTAGGGTTTGCAAAATATTTATCGAAAACCGTCCCTCAATTTGTAGTCTATATTCCCAATCAAGTGTTTTTTCCTATCAATGCTTCTTCCCTATTGTTACGAACGCATAAGGGTCTTTGGATAAATAACATTCCGGAGTTTTTTGCGGTATATTCAAAAAATAGTCCGGTCTCCTACAAATCACTTTGTTCTTTGCAAAAATTAGCCTTTTTCACGTATTAATGGCATTTATTCAGGTAATTTTGTTCATTTGCTTATGTTTTGTAGTCGTGACTTTCCGAAAAAATCTCCATTTTACATGAAAACATGAAAAATTAGAAGAATACATTAGATGACAGACATTGACGTGACTTTACCATGTCTTTTGAGTTTATCAACTTTGTAGCATCCTTCTAACAGAAAAAAATCCAAAAAAGCACTTAAGTTGCAAACTGTAATATACGCAAAAACGTTAATCTCACTTTTAATGATTTTTTGTGGCCTTTCTGTCCATAGATAATAGATCAAAAACTGGAGAGGCCAACAAAGAATATAGGGTGATAGGGTGAGAGGAGCTGGTCAGAGGGTTCGAAGACAGGCAAGTATCTATGGAAGTGGTGGCAAGTGTATGTGACTGGCAAGACCTGACTGACGCTAAGTGTGAGGGAAAGAGACAGTGGGCGCACAATGCTAGCGAGGGAGGCGTGTAGACC
>CABFON010000307.1:0-11416 GCA_900683695.1 Echinococcus oligarthrus
ATTCGAGATAGAGTGCGACGACCTCTCAGCCGCCTGCTTTGCTCGTCTACCTAAATTAACTGATCACCTCCTGCATACATCACAAAACACTTGTCCTCTATTTATCGTCCCGACTTTCGAAATTCGGACAATAGTATGCCACTTCTAATTGAGATATGCAGAAATTGACTTGCCGTAATAATAAATAAAGGGTGATTTTTCGGTACAACTGATGAAACAGTTGGTCTTCATTCACACCAAGTGGGTGGGCGGGGAAAGCCGCGGAAGTTAGACAAATGGAGTTTGTTTAAGTGCCATAAACTTAGGAGTAGTCATACGAAAGCCTACAAAATCTGTGAACCTGCACTGCTTTGTTTTTAGATCGTTTGCCAACGGATTGACTCGTGTGTTGGGTAAGTAAATGACTCTGTGGTTCGTTGCTTTTATATAATAATCCACACATCGCCTACACGACCCACACCTCTAAGAAGCAAGGCATGCCGTCTTTGAATGGTCATGCCTGTTTGGGGTTTGAGGCACTGCAGAAGGTGTAGTATTTACGGATTTTGTGTTGTGCTTAGTGCAAATACAATGGAGAGCTGTCTGTTTGATACAACTGAAGTGTTCACTAAAGGAGTTCCTCTGTGTAAAGAAACAGGTGGGACTTTTGGTCAGTCTGTGGAGGGTTATTTCTCACACACTAGCGCCAATTCAAACCATTCACTGCCTTGTGGTCAATTTTATCAATCAAAAAGCTTCCAATCAGTAAAACAGTGGCGTTTTCATGTTAAAAAAACAATAAAAAAATACAGGAGAGCAATCCACTACATGCATCTCAGTACCCAAAAGTGGTGTTCAAAGTGGCTCTGGAGGAACAAGTTGGAATTCCTACATAAGTAACAAAGTAGTATCATCTTATCTCCAACAGTAAATCACCTACAATTAATCGTAGGTTGTGTGAATGGGCAATGATTTGATGAAAAATGATAAGAAGCCTCTCTGCAGGTGAAAATCAACTCATTGGGCCATGGTAAGAACCTCTTCCTGATCTAACTACGTACGAGACCAAAGCATGACCTGCAATTTTGCGAGTAATGAATTTGTCATAGCTCCTTAAAGGTGTCTCTGTGGGCAGGCACGAGGACTTACGAGGTAACGAAATTGAGGCCTGTAACGAATCAGTTCAGTTGCTCTTCTGTTTACATCATGGGATGGTAGGTGCGCGCCTTAGCCGCCATCACGGTGTGTTAAAATTAAGGCACAAATCTAAGCCTCTCATGGAGGCGATGATAGACTTGCTTTCCCTTCCTTCACATTATAGGCTAAGAAACACACCCCGATTCCAGCTCCAAAACAATACCAAAATGACACTTTAGATTCCACATGTAATCCTTTTTGGGAACAAACCATTGTAATCCCATTGTATTCTATGATCCCTCAAAATGCCAATTTGTTAGAGCCCATCTTTGCACCCTTGGACTTCACCTTCCGCTACCCTCATACCCTGTCGAGATGCATGGACAACAGTGCACAGCAGGCTGAACTGAGTGTGGCGGTGTTGAATCCACGTTCAAAGATTAGCATTTTGTTGGACCATAGTCGGCTAAGTGAAGGAGCTAACTCACTCTCCATGATTCCGGCCAAAAGCATCCTTGCACAGTCAGAACTACCGCAATGTATACAAACAGGCACACCAAGTCGTGTTAAAAGAGGGCAGAGGAACACGCCGTAAGTATCTAAAGTGAAAAATGCCATTAACTGGCAAAAAGAAAAAACTGAGAGATCGCCAACCAAATGCCAGCACTACTGGGAAAGGAGGAGATCCGGGTGTAAAGGAAGCAAGCTGGAATTCTGCCAAGAAATATTGTGAGGTTTTACTCAATCATCTGCAATTGCTTCCTAAGGCGAGATCAACCCACCCATTTGCTGTGACTCCACAACTAGGCAGGAGAAGTAGTCTCTCAATGTAGACCTTTCATTCGGGCAAGTCGTTCTGGCGGAGATTTGATACCGTTGGTGTCATGAAAGCTGAGATGTGACTAAGTTATCCAATTTACAGGTTGACATGATGTTTAGGCTTTGAAATATATTTCTAGACAAAGCAAAAATGTAAAAAATGAAAAAAACAAAATCCTTAATCAAAACCAAAAATATGATTTAACTTACCATTCTGACAAATATTCCTATGGCTTTGGAGGCAGGAAAAGGACCGGTAGCTGGTTCGGCAAGGAACGCACATGAATCGTCCCAATTCTAGCAAGTCACAATAGGGATGCTTTTCATAAAAAACCTGCCTAAAGTGATGCATGATAACAATCCAATCGCTGAAGTGAATCAACTGGATGAATGAAGATCATGATACAAGACATTTGAAAGCACGAACCTGTATGTTCTGCCTCAAAATGAGCCTGAAGTTGGCAATGGTACCTGAAGCACCCAAAGCAGACTGGACAATCTAGTGCCATGGTGTGTTGCGGCAACTGAAAAGTGAAAAAAGAGTGCTTTGAGTGCTAGAAGTTGACTTCCTCTCCACGTCGAAGAGTGGTGGTGCCTGACTGGAGTTCGCGCTGATGGTGAGGTGCACTTAAGCGGGCAGGTTTGGCTTCAAAGCACCGCCTTAAGAGAAGACGCGATGACCTAGTGCCCTTCAACCACTCACTTTAACTGTCTGTACTAAATATAACAGCAGTTCTCGCATAGGACGATAAAGTGTACCTACCATTTATCACCCGAACTTTCAAAATCCGGACAATAGCATGTCGCTGTTGGTTGAGATGACTGAGACCTACTTGTCAGGAGCCTTAACATGGGATGCAATGACCTTTGATCCTTTGCCACCTCTTTTGCCAGTGTCTGAAACACTTGAGCACTTCTTGCCTGTGACGAAAAACTTACCGTCTATTTGTGGCACCGCTTTTCAAAATCCGGACAGTGGCGTGTCGCCACTGATTGATTTAATCGACGATGACAGCTTCGTAAATGGCTGTTTCTCATCTACACCAAGTGCGTGGGCAGTGGAAGTGGTGGGAGTTAGAGGAGTGGAGACTGCCAAAATAGTCCGAAGAACAAATGACAAACAAAAGGCTACAAATCTATCAACATGTTCCCTGAACTGTCCGCTTACCTTGCAAGATGCTTTAATTGTAATTTATTTGCTGACAAAAGGACCCATAGTAGGAAGTGACCTTCATGTAAACCGTCATATCCTTCGTCAATATCATATTTTGATTCACATATCATCTGAACTGCCTTACGAACCAAAGAATCAAGGTACTTTGCCTCTGGAGGACCGTAGACGTGCGAGATTTGATGCACTGCAGGCAAAGTTACCGCTCACGTATTTCTTGTATGATGCAATTTAAGTACAAATGAGACCCATTTACTTGATCCGAATGAAAGGTGAACTAGGAAAGCTCCTCCATTTGTAGATAAAGCTGGGATTATTACATCACGATATTTTTCTAATTAATATTCCAATCGGTAAGACAATCGTCATTACTGCAAAAGGAACATAAAGTGTACGATGTCAACCATGGATAGTCATGACATTTAACTTGCGGCTGTTATGCATGCCTTTTGGGATGCGCCTGTTAAGCTGAAGGCAGTCAAGAGACATGAACTCCTTGCGGAGCTGAAGACATCTACCCCGAGTAAAAGGAGGAGGGAGTGTTCTCTGAAGAAGCATTAACTTCATCTCCATGCCCTGTTCATAATGGTAATCTTGAAACCTTCGATTTCTGGTACGGTGGGGGCGGAATTGGTGTGGTATGATGTGAGCTAGAAGTTATCATCGTCGGTTTTGTTGTAGACATAGCGTAGGATAGAACTAAGTCAGGTGCCTGGTGTTGCACACTCCATGGACCAGCTTAGTGACTACTCAAATCAGGACGACTCCAGTAATAAACGGCATGTAAGGAGCATCCCAGCCCTTTGAAGGAATGATTTAATCGTCTGTCCTTTGATGCCACGAAAAAGGGAAAGTAAGTTTACCTTATAACAAACAGCAAACCGCATGCAATTATTCATAAGTTGCCTGGTTCTAGCAACGGAAGGAGGACAGCTGTCGGGATTCACAGATGGGTTGACCTTAACCTTATGCTGTCAATGCTGCCAGTAAAGGTAGGGTATCATTTAGTTTGCTTCTCCCGTGAGCGTTAGCACCTGTCCGTCAATCCTCCATTAAGGTAAAGCAGGCTGTTTTCCAATGTTATGACTTAGTTGATGCCTTTGCGTGAGTAGAATGAACCTAGTAGGTGATGTGCAACAAGACGTGACATTTCATGTGTAAGGGTGCCCAGGGTTCCCTAGAATGCCTTTGCAAACAAACGAGAGAAGGTGCCAAATGACAAATTTGAGGTTTGTAGTGATACCAAGAGGAATGGAGCCCTTTTAAATGTGGATCTGTTATAGCCTCTAAGGATATTGGGCCTTTAGGCGAAATAATTGGATCAAAACCCAGAAAGCCTCAGTGAAAGGGACGCTAAACCAGTGCGCACTTTGAAGGTGGCCAAAGTTTGCGCTCTCGTGGAGGGTGAGGGCATGTATTCAAAAGGCCTCCTTTGTCGAGCTGTTGGATAAAAACATTTGACAGGGATTGGCACATTCATAGAGGATCCTTGTAGTTAGATGTAAAACTAAGGACTGGCTTCAATTCCACCAGCACCGGGGCCATATCTCCCTGAAAGACTTTGGAATGACATGTCAATGCCAATCAATTGCAAGCTCTAGGTCACTGAATACCCTAAAGTAGAATTTAATGAGAACGTAACACAGATGTTGATCATGCTTGCTATGGAATGTAGTCTTCGAGCACTGCGAAATGGCCTTACTAGACAGGTCAACTTATTTTACACATCACTGACTTCTACCTTGAGAGTGGGGATGGACGGCAAAAGTAGCCAGCTCAAAAATATGATTAAGGCAAAAATAATGGCAAATCTGAATAATAAATCTGGCAAATCGCAAATACTTTTATGTAGTTTTTAAATCAAATTTAGAAAAGTAGGGTTGTAGCCGACAAAAACCACAATCATGTTTAGAATTTGTGCCACACGACCAGAGAAAATCATGGAAATGCTCAGGTTAAAAGCATTCTACTGCTGGGGCTACCATTTGCCTTGGTAAATGTGAATTTGGTCTTCATTGAGTTTGCTTTTAACTAAAAATGGATGCCCTAAAGCTATTAAAAATCCTGACTTGAAAAGGGCCACAACTCACTCACTTTATGTTGACCCCCAGAAGAGGATCGGCAATTACTTGCCCTGCACGTCGTTCAGATTAATCTACGTGTAATAGATGTTAAGGTTCTTTTTGTTTTTGTCTGTTTAATTTGCTTCATGCTGATTGCGCCTGCCAACTTCTAGGTGGCCACTGGAAGCAATTTTTGTAGGCGGAATTCTGATGAAGGTGGTCACTAAAAGAATGATGTTCCAGCCCCCTCCCTCCGAATGCACCCTGAAGCAATGGACCAATTGATGCCTTGTGGATACAAAAAACCGATTTAACATTTTACGTTAAGAATTATTAAGGCATCGCTAAGTCGTTTCTTTAGGTGATCAAAATATTTTACCCTGAGTAATTGAGATGTTAAGTCCGTCGAGGCCTGTTAGTCAAATGTGTGTGACTTAAGTTTCACTTTGATGTTATCGCATCACATAAAATGAATACTTTGACTGAAACCGAAATTACTGTAGAGCCATTTGGTTAGCAAAAAAGACATTTTTGTGGAAATACTTAAAATCTCAACTTTGTGTCCTCTTCAGCTGCAATAAACTAACCGAAGCGAGAACAGACGTTTGTTATTTAAGGCGGTAGAATTAACTCAAAAAGTGGAAATCCAAAAGTCCTCCTACACTTAGAGTTGTTTTCCGACGAGGTTGACTCCCTTTTACTCCACAGTTTTTCAGTTTTTATTAGTTAACTTTTGGGTGGCCAACCTTTTAGCAAGGTGGAAACACTTGCGGGTGAAGGCACACGACACCAGACAGAAGGGTATTGAGAAAACGGAACACATTTCCTTCCCCGCCACACATTTAAGAGTCCTCACCTGAAAATGAAATTGCAGACTGCATGACAAAACAGTTTATTCTAACCAATGTCTAACTTAAAGTACAGTTCCTTACAGGTGAATATTTTTATCACCGTTTGAGCGGACAAAACAGGCTTTCTACAACACCCAAGTTATAGATAAGGTAGTGAAATCTGCGATGATCAGTGTTTTATCACGTATGCTTTTAAAAATGAAAAAAAGAGGGTCGAGTTAAAGTAGATAAAATAAGAGGAGTGATGTTTCTTGTTTTTTTTTGGTGGTGCTTGGCAAAGTGCCTTTCATGGTTTAATGCGTTTGCCTTGACCCTGAGCGGGCGCAAACCACCACCTAATAGAGTTGCCTTAAGTCCACTTTTAGGAGGGTGGGTATAGTTTTTGAGTAAAAATAGATGCACACGAGCAGTTTCTAAACTTTTCCATTGATGACAAATGTTTACTTGGCTCCACAGCCTCTTTTTGTGCCTTAACTAGCAAAAAAACAGTTTCTTCTGCCCTAGTGGTTGGGCTTTCTGTCAAAATGAATTTATGCTGAAGGCGGAAAAAAACGTGCCATCCGCATTAGTTTACTGGAAAGGGGATTACAAAGTATACCAACAGCAAAAACTTGCACCACTGGGAGAAATCGCGATTTAGTAACTGACAGTCAGATCTAAATTTTGTCTGTCATTAGATTTTATGCCATCGGTGGTGTCCGCATAACATGAACTTCTATGTGCAAGGTGGTATCCAAGTCATTTAAACAATAGTAAAGATAGGATGGATTTCCATGGTCGGTCTCGATTTTCTCTCAGATTGGCATTTCCTTTGGAGTTTTAGAAATCGGTCATCCCAACCCTCAAGTGTGCCACTTTGTATCACAACGAATTTTGAGGAGAGGAGATTGATGTCCTAAATAATCTTTTACCCGTTAAGAACAACTAGCCGAAATTGATGTTGCTGCTGAGGTCCTAGTTGAAGTCGAATTGGGGTTAGAAGAGCAATGTGATTCATTCGACTTGGGGGTGAGAATTCCTCCTCAACGCCGATATGATCCGTTTGTTAATATTATCGCTTGCAAACAGTGGTTTTTGGATATTTTTCGCCTCCTAGATACCATTACTTCCAAACTCTGGGTGTTTCAAAGTCCTATGGAAGTAGAATAGTATAAGGCCATCCAAATTGTTTAATTTAATAATTATCATAGGCAATCAGATCAGTGGATTCTGGTCCTTTTCTCGTCTTTTACAGAGCATATATTGTAACTCTGCATCTCTGCCGAGGTTTCTTTTTGCTACTTCAAATTATATAAAACTCTTTCCTTTTCAAATCCACGTCATCGACCAGTTTGTCCTATCTTCCACTTAAAAGGAGCAAAGTAGGCATGCAAATTCGTGCTGATTAAAGGCATCGGAGTAAACCCTTCAGGGTTTGAGCTTTCCGGAAGAAGGTTGCTTATAGTTTGGATTTGCTCATCAACTCCTCGAGTTAGCAAATCTCCTGGTGTTTACAATGAAAATTATTGAGGTTTTTTGAATGAGAAGTGAGGAGCCAAATAAATGCTTCTGATCTCCATAACTGGTAGTTCCTAAGTTTTTTTTCCTTCTCTAATAGCTTAGTAGACTTTGGAAAAGACCTTAGGGAGATTTCCTTGGTGGTCCGATATATAATTTTGTTTCCTCTCCAAGAAAGTAAAGATTCAGCACATCATAATAGGTATAGCATAAATGTTTTACCCTGCCAGATTGTCATGCTTTTGCCCTTCCAACCCAATTGCAAGCCAAGGTGCAAGGAAGGAATGGCTTTTATTATCCCACCTTTCATGCTCAAGGTCGTAGCTGGGCGTTGGGATCGCTCAGCTCTTTTCACTTTGGTGCGTCGATCTCCCACCGCTGGAGAAGGAACCTCATTCCTTCACCTCCACTCAACCTCTCTTCAGTAAAGTCACACAAAGAAAAGAATGGTACCTCTCATTCAAAGAGGACTGTAAACAATTTTCGCTGAGATTTTAACATTTTAGTGACCACGCCTATCTGTCAAAGCTAAGTATTTGAGCAATGTGCCAAGATTTGATCAGTTACTACACTTCTTCCTGCTTCCTCAATTGTTAAATGTCGAAAAGCGGTAAATAGATACTAAACTGTCTTTCCTTTTTTAAAAAAGTAGCAATTTAAGTTATGAAGCATTAAATTGATTCATTTCTGAAGATACAAAATCATTCAGGCTAGTGGTTGAATCTTAACGATGCCTGTTGGATTCGAAGAAAGAGATTGCTGTAATCTGAAGCAATTTAAAAAAAATCCTCCACTTAACTCTAGCACAAATCGCTAACCATGATTTGTACACTTCTTTGCCGCTCTCTCCACTGGGTAGTACATTTCCCATGCATTTGCTCTAATTCACTCGTTTTCGCTTCTCGAAATCCCCAACTTGATTTGAAGGGATTAATTTGACTTTATTAACTTCTTAACTGCTTATTCATGTATAACGAAGAAGATCAAACACTGTCTAGTTTCAAGGATTAAGGAGAGCATTTATTCAAAAAGATTTCTTAGAATTAAGACTCCTCCTTGGAGGAGTCAGCCGATTTAATCGGTGCCTGCCATGTCAGCCTTGTGACCTGACAGTAGTTAGATCACCTCTCCTTACAGACCTTTTCTGCGTTTCCGGCACCCTACACTACTCTCCATCAGGCAGTCGGTGACTGTCAGGAGCACAGTGTACCACTCCCCAACTGGCACACACCTAGAAATAAAAAAGTCGGCATTGAATCCTCGGACTGGGATTCCAATAGAGTCCAAACCACAAACACATGTTTTAATCTTTATCTTGCTCTTTTTTATAAAAAGGGCAATTAGTTTTGTAGTTGAGAACACCTAGTGGGACACCAGAGAGTGGCATTTGCTTCAAATTCTTCATTTCAACATGGGCGTAGTTTCCCGTGAAAGAGCTAAAAGACCACACCGATAAGCTTTTATGTGTTGCCTTGTAACACAGATCTTCTAGCTCTTCCCATTTAATGCCAAAATTTTCCGCCCTTTGTTTACACTTTCCTGTTACCTTAAAAGAATGTAAACCATTGAAACATTTAAAAGAATTACAGCAAATGCTTTCAACTTTGGTCAAAAGCTACTAAAATGCGTTACGGTAAAATAAAGGCAACTTACAATGAGACAAAGACTTTCATAAGTAAAAAAATTGCAATGCCAGTTTTAAATGATTCACGCAGTATTCTGCTCTTCCCGAGCAAGCAATCAGACGCATCTGAGAGTCGGCTCCTCGATGTTACTCGAACACCTGTGAGAACCTATCTTTCTCGAAAGTAATCAGAACCAATAAATTGGAACAGGAAGGAGGAAAGGCGAGAGGTACTGTAGCAGCCGCATCCGCTGCAATGCCCTTATTTTGTTCCCCTTCATGTAATGCTTGTTGTCTTTAAGATAATCCAGTGTTGTCATGCGAGATCGAATAAACCATTTGGAAACAGAGGTGACTGGGGTTAAATTTAGTTGTTTGATTATTTATATTAGCTGAGCGGACCCATTTGATCATCTTCATTTAAAGGTCGAATAAATAAAAGGCACCCAAGTAACTATTTGGAAAGACCCATTTTTGATCGATATTTGTGGAGTTGTTTCAGCCTTTTTTCGCCTGAAATGCAGGGACAGACCCTGATCGCTGGGCGATGGAATCGTTCCGTGTCGATGTGATGTACTTAGACTGAAAAACAGGAAACAAGGCGCCACTACTAAATGCTACTAAATTGATCAAGAGTATTTTCTATGTGACAGGTAAACATTAACTTATGGTGGCAGTGGTGATGCATGCACAATCACATCCGGTGGCTTAAAAGACAAACATGTATAATCTAACATTGCATGTGAATCAAATAATAGTGTAAACGCAGCACTTTCTTAGAACACAGACAACATTTTCTTTAGGGATGGATACTTCAACGCAAGACAGTCCAAAATCTTAACAGAATGAATCAAGGGCTCTGTTTTGCTAAAACGAGCAATATATTAAGCTACCTTACTTAAAGGCTCCCTTTTTTGACTACTTAAAGTGTTGCATGAGCAATTACGGTATTGTGACGTTTGTGGTTAGTCTTATCACTTATGGAACAGCTTAATGAGATTTAAACTAACTTTGTGGTGGGTGATTTCAACACGTAAAACTATGTATGTGACCTGTGGTTATGCTACTGATGGCACTGTAAGTACCACTGGATCTGCGCCTACTAAATGAAGACGCATTAAAGACTGCCTCAAGTCAAAAAAATTTGATGCGCACCGGATGCCTACTACCATATTTTATTTTTCAGGACAAATTTAGCAAAAAAAAACCTACTAGAAACTTGGCAAAATAAAAAAATAATTTTAAGCTGTTGGGGGGTTTTTTCATCAATGCAATCAATCAAAGCGAGCCAGCAAAAAGTCATAGAACAAATTGTGTTCGTAATAGCTAAAACCCATTTGTTAGAATTCGGTTGTAAAAAATATTCAAAACGGAGTAAATGCCTATGGGTCTATCCAAGGGAGACACTAAAATAAAATGTAAAGGATCTTGACGACTTGTAGTTGTTAGTTTGCCTGCATTTTGCAGTGATCACGCTTAAAAATCACTTTCAATTGCGATGGAAGGAATATTGATGGCTTTTTAGAAATATATATGTGCTATATAGTAGAATAGTATATACATATACACATATATATATTAGTAGTATATATAAGATTAATGCGCTTGCTGTCAACATCAGGAATGGCACTGCAGTTCGGTGAAGGTTTGCATCTACCGAAAGAAATGGAAGTAGGTGGATTTCACGCTGCTATTCCATAAGCGCGAAGTTTAACGCAACCAATGGAGGCCTCTAAGAGGGAACAGCGATAAATACAAAAGTCAGTTGCTGATTGAAAGGTTCCTTTAGGAGAGGCGAGGGCCTCAACATTGCCACTGCATTACTTCAACCGCATAATTCCATCACCCAAATTAAAACCTCTGCTTAACGAGGTGAAGGGCTTGACGGAACTTACTTAAGATGAAGACATGAGGATGAATCAGAAAACGTGACTGTCACATCATTTTGAGGACTGTAACGCCGAAAAATGTGCCACTGATTCCCTTAATCTTTTAGACACCACCTCACTAAGTACCAACACTTTAACTTTGCAGAGCTGGAATCAATTTGTGCCTCTGACTGCCTACTCTACTCTCCATTAGAAAGCTGACAGTCCCACACCAACCCACCTTTGTGAATCAAGGATATTTTCATCGAAGCTTCTGTCTTCAGTTTACTTAGTAGGAGTGTTTTGGTGCTTTACGTGACCGGATCCCTTCACAAAAGACTTGCTCACAATTCCCAAACCCATCATCGAACACTACAGTGTCTCCACAGACCTCATCCATCATATTC
>CABFON010000308.1:0-11415 GCA_900683695.1 Echinococcus oligarthrus
AGCCCACACCCTGTGGCCTCGGATGTAGGCAGTAGGTGGCAGAGCAAATTGGTAATTTACAAAACACCTTGCCAATTAAATTTGCGTTTTAAGCAATGATTAGGTGGGGGGTTCCGCTTTTAAACCGCTTATCTCTACTGCATGACAATAAAGTGCACTAGTCTCTAGTGTGTACCTGAATTTTATTATCAAATTTATAATTTATACTTTCGAGCGGTAAGAAATTTAAGTACAGGAGAGGCGGTTATATAGAACGAGACTTTTGAAGCCTGTTCGTTGAGGAAATGGATACTTCGTTTACTATATTGAAGTCATTTGTTATGGTGGATAAACGGAGTTAGAACTGTTAATCTGAAACTCCTGTGTGCTTTTGAAGAATAGCAAAAATTGGGATGGGATAGGCCTTTTCAGTACCCATTTTTGAGCATAATATTTTGATCGTCTACCATTTAGAAACTAAATTGTCAAGAGATGGAGATACAGCAAATTTCATATGAAGGGATTGGGAAGGGCAACAATCAACCAGTGAAAACTCCTGATCTGGTGTAGAATTGTGATGGGATTGAATTCGTTTTAGCTATCTTTGAAACCCTCTGAAAAAATGTCTTTTACAGAGGAGTCTCTAAAGGTTTTAACATCTCTGATCTGCTCAAATTTACAAATCGGATATCTGAGGAAATCTTGAAGGTGCCATAAATCAGTCTATCAATCCCTCAATCAATCCACTAGTAGGTTTTATAAAATAAGGGTTTTAAGGGCCTGGTATAAGTGATCACTTAGTAATGAAACTGGGAGGAAGTTTTGTCGCCAGCTTCTAAGTTGATACAGTTTACAGTAGATCGCACGTCAGTCTCATTGGTGCACCGTTCTTGTTAATCGACTCCAGACTACATTTTTGGAAAGAAAAACAAAGTTCGATTCTCACCTTTTGTAAAACATTTCAATGAATATGTAAAACCATTAATTTCTACATAAAAGTGGGGAAAAACAACGACAACTTAATAAAAAAGACATCCCATAAATTTCGTCTTTCAAGAACTAGTTGATGAAAATCTGCCATTTTAAATTGGGAATCAAACCAATGCTGGAAATTTACTCCTCAAAAAAGTTAGTCAACATTCCAGGGTGAAGCGATAAAACACGGAACTGTTTAACATATGTGCCTTCTCAGTTGACAATCGGACAGTTAGCACTAACCTCGTAGGTGGTCAGACGTCACCGATTCTCGGGGAAATAAACACAGACCTTATATAAAATTCAGATAATTGCTAAAACCACCCCAATTCTTGCAACAAGGCATGAGATGTCATCCTTTGGCTAACTTTTTCGATTCGTATGAAAATATTGCAGTAGGAACCACAACAACTGGGAGTAGCCATGTGCGATAATTCATTGCATAGTGAAAAAACTTTCCACTTTTCGACTCTTAGAAGTATTTCTAACAGAAAATTGTTTCAAGCGTTGATTTTTGCAACCAAACTGTGTCGTCTCATAAAATTTATTACCATGTACGCATCCGTACATAAATACATAAAAGCAAATCAAAATTTGCGCATCTATTCTGAGCTGCGCAAAATCGGTGTCTGTTTATGAATTAACATCAAAATATTACATCCCCTGGACTTATAACATTCTCGGAGGGAAGGAAAATGGCAAATTAATGCCTAAAAATATCACTTTATTGAGATTTTCTAGCCTCGGTCAAACAGTAAGGTGCATCATTTTTAAGTGATCTACCCAAGTTTCCTCAAAGGGAGGATATTTCATTTTCCTTTTCAAACAAATCGGAGGATCGAGTAATTACAAAAAAACCTAAAAAATAAGTAGCAATTTAGTCTTTTTCAAAACAGCATGAAAGTTTCCTTTGCTGCCGTTTCGCAAATCACGGCGATGCCTAACGATGACCTGGTATGTCAAAATTTTGCTATGAATCTTGAAAGTGGCCCTTGAACCCACGTCATGCACTGTTTGACAATAAAAACCGTGTTGACAAGGCTAATGTATGGAAATATTGCAGAATAGTCTGACAATGGCAAAAAATTGTAGATTTAAAAGCTGTAAAATTAACTTAAATAATAGCTCACTTCCTGCGTAAGGTCGAGAAGATCTTTGAAGAATGCTGATAGTTCTTCATCCTGCATATAACCATTATGGTCCTAAAATAAAAACTTTTCTTTTTTAGTTCCCAGATCTTGGCAAAAGAGGAAACTTGATCACTTTGAATTATCAGTTTTTCCAAGGTGGAATCCTTGAAAGAGTTGCTCATGTCGACAGTACCATACACACGAGTGGATGAATGCTTGAGTGTGCAAAAGAAATTAGGAAAATAAGCAGGAATTGCATTTGTTCGACCGCCAGACATTTAAACAACGCCTTGAAACCAGCTTCGATTGAACCGTCTCATCACAGAACACTCTACTTCACTTTGACTTGATATTCAGCGTCCAATAACTGCCCAAAGCCACAAGCGTTTGTGAATTTCCCCTTTTTCCGTTCTTTCCACAGAGAGATTAGTCTCTTTTACAATCTCTGATCAAGCAAAGCAACAGGCCTTTAAAGGTTGCTATGGTTTGGAAATGATCTCTCAACTCCTGAGTGGCTCATTGCCTTCTATTTTGGACTACTCTATGTCTCCACTCATAAAAAATGTCTTCACAGGCTGTTACTCGCCACTTGGACTAATGACTCCTAAACAGGTTTACGATCCACTTACCGAATTTTATTTACAAAACAGAATTACCTCTTGCTAATGAGTGGACTGCTACTACGGTTGTCTGCTTTAGCATTTTTGTCAGCTTTGACTTAAACATCCCTTTTACAAAAAGATTAATTATTGAAGTTAGTGTAGAGCTCTTAAGCAGCTTAACGTATCGGACACCAAATGCACTTGCTAACAGTTTATCTCTATGCACTGAAGACTTTTCTGTCCTTCTGCAGAGCAGCACTTTCCTTCTTATTATCTGCTACTCCCAAAAAGCTGTCATTGTGTTATTTAGTGGACTTTTGGCTGATAAGCATGCACATCCCAGTACAATACTTATTGTATATTTGGAAAAAAAGAGCTGATTTACAATGCCAACAAGTGGCCCTAAAAGATACCTTTTTAAATTGCTTACCACTGACTTATTCCAAAAGAATTCGGGTGCTCCGACGAGCTGTCGAGTTGATGGCCACCTTCGTAACTATACTTTTGAATATACCAACGGTACAATTCTCTTTGACAACATTACAAAGTTACATGGTACATTCATTGGAAAATTCCTGTCCCCTGCTCATTATTGTTTTCATTTATGACCAAATTTCAATGGCTTATTTGTTCTTTCTGTGGGATCCAAAATTTCACACAACTATAGCGGGATAAATTAGTGCAAAAAGCTCTAACTTTCCGCATAGGTAGCTAAATGACGTCCTTGATCAAGTGATGTGGAGATAGAGATTAGCGGGGATTGAGCATTACGCAGGCGAATGAGAGTTTGAGAAGGGAAAGTAGGGAATGGGAAGGATTTACCTCATCATAGTAGCTGAAGACCCGATCAATATCGTCGTCGGTTATCCTTCCAGGACTCTTAAAAAAGGGTCTTTTCAGAAAGTTTTCCTTTACTGGAACTAATCTAAAATGATGAATTAATAATATGCCCAAACATTTGCTTTGGAAATTGTATTTTTTCCCAAAAAATAGAAAAATATCTTGAGAACTGTGGAAATTTTACTTACCAAAGAAGTCGATAAAAATATGAGTAGTTAATGTGTGATCTAGTACACAAAAAATCTGTTTGCCTAACTAAAAATGAATATACAAACGGCTTTAGGGCTCTGAGCAATATTTGCGCACAAATTAAGGACTAGAAAAGGAAAACAACAATGTAATAGTGACGGCTTTGTCTTGGAAAGAGCTGAGTAAACATTATGGAAACAAGAAGGCATCAAGTTTGCGACCAAATTCATCTGAAGAGTTGGCATGAATTTTAAAAACATTGTAAAAAGTCATTTCACTTAATTCATTACCTTGCCATTTCACTGAGCTGTAATTTTCTGTCCTTGTTCTTGTCAAATATTCGTAGCTAAAACCAAGCACAAAAAGGAAGTTTTGCTCCCTCCGGAATAATTTTAAGCATCTTTTTAGGTGGAGGAGGGACTTACAATATTATCAGTGTATTCGATGAGCTTGTCTTCTGATATCAAGTTGCCCTTCGGTGAGTGCTTGAACAGCTCCTTGAGGAAGTCCTTCAATTTACAAGAAAGGAATAGCTCGAGGTAATAAAAGCCTAGCGTAGACCTGTGTAAAGCAACAAGTAGCAAGTAAAAATGCAACCTTCAGTTCGTCGGCCTCGATAAATCCACTTTTGTCCTTGTCAAACATCTTCCACACCTAAGAATAAGTAGAGCGATTTAGTCATTTATCTGTGATTTGTGCTGATAGAGTATAGTGCACTTGAACCTACACTTCCTCATGCGCTCCTTCTAGCTTGACAGTTGGCACCGGTATTGCAGAAAATGGCAAAACTTACACCATTGGTAACAGAAATGAAATTTACTGAATTACCATTCGTACAGCTTAGCTATATTTTAGGGACCATCTGCTTAAGGCTCGGGCAAATTTCTAGAGTAACCTAACCGCCACTAAAATGCAACCAGTGGTATGCATTAGCGCCTCAACCTTTTGCTTTATATGATAGGTCATGAAAGAAAGACCATCCCAAATATATGCCAGCTAAAAAGGTGCACCTGCTTCCTTGAATAAAAGTTGTTAAAGTACTTTGAATTGCCGCGCTTCAATAGAAGGTTTTTGAAACAAACGGGCTGATGCAGAATGCATTACCTCACCCTATGCTTTGTTAAACTCGGCTAGTTAAAGTTCCTTTCATGATTATTTTTGCATAATTTCATCAAATTATTTGATATTATGGGAATTTCACTTACCATATGTAGTTTCACGCTACCAAAATGAAAATGGATTTAATTCTCCAATCTACTTCTTTAAGACTTGAGTGAATCAAAGTAAGGCTGAAGTAACTTTGAATTTCCTAATCCCCGTTTTGATAAAATAGTACCATTAGATATTTGTCAGTTGTTGGATATCGGCTTAATGCGTCAGTTCACCTGTTGAGGATACTTCAGTGGATGCTCTAAGCCGAACTTTTGTGTTCCACCATCAGCGCTTTCCTACTTTACTAATTCCGGTTAATTCACCAGAGCGTGAAGTTATGAAACTATATATACCACACAAATTAAGCACCCATGCCTTAAGGCTAAACTTGACCACTTTGTCGCAGAGCTTGGGAAGTGTTTTTCAGGGCTGTGAAGCCTGTTCGTCATAAAGCCCCTTACGAACAGGCTAATAAAGAATCCGCATAAAAATAGGCCCAAATTTAGTTCTGCTGTAAAAAAGAATGCAGTCTTCATTTCTGTCAGGTGAATGTGTACATTGGGTTGGTTTAGAGGAATAATCGAGATGTGCAATCACGCCTATTAGGTGGTTAATAGAGAAGTTTGGATGCCAAAAACGACGCAGTTTTTACGGGATTTCATGAAGCGTAGTACCTGCATCAGATATTCGTCTAAGCACTTTCCAGGGTAAATTTAAAGTCCCGATTTTTTGCTCTACTTTCACACATTTCCACCACACAGTAAAATAAGCGATGTAGGTAGGAACAAACTATTCATTTGAAAATTTGACCGTTTTTAGTTGGGTTTTCCTCACATTTGACACAAAACTTATTTTAGGCTGTGGAAAAAAGCCATCAAGCAAGGTCTTATACTAGTTAGCCAAGTTCCATTTTTATTGTCAAAAATTGCAAAAGTGGGTTGTAACTAGCAAAATGAATATTTTCCCTAATTCGGAACTTTATTTCTGCCCCTGTTTGATCAGTTCCACCTTTCGCTTTTGTCACCTCCCAAACTCCTTCATGCCAATGGGTTTGATGACTTGTGTCACCTCAAGGACTTAATCCTTTCCCATCATAAGTCGTGGTGTCTCACTTTGTCAGATGATAACGAAACATCTTCTATGCCTTTTAGTGTAAGAAAAAAAGCTAAAGGGTAGAGATTGTTACTTACTCGCATAAAATCCACACTTGAATGGACGAATTGTTCACGAAAAAAGAGGAAAATGAACTCCTCCTCTGTCGGCAAGAGTTGGGCCAGCTAAAGCACAGAAAAGCATAATTTTCATCAGCTGTCATCCAAACTTGACAGCAAAGTATGTCTCCCTAGAATTTTAGAATTTAGCAGCCAGAATTAGCCGTGATGAAAGCTATTATCCTACATCCTATTTTCAGATCACCTGAAGAATGGTATAACTATCTGATTTAAGTGAAAGGCAACTATTTGGACTCCATTTATGAAGGCGGGATTGCAATTTCTGTGAAGTATCTATTTTGAAATTTGCTGCCCCATTTTAAAAGAGTTCTTTAGCGTAATTAAAAATTTTCAAACAAAGAGAAGCTTTACCCTTTCCATAGATAAAAAAATTGATGAGTCACTTACAGCACTTAAAGAAATCTTGATAAAAGCGCTGAAATCATGCACTGACAGAGGATGTCAAACTGGCCCTGGAAAAACTCTATTCGTTTCCTTCTCAGATGTTTCCTTTGTAAATATGGCAAAACATGCCCAAAATTTCGGTTTCCTATCTTTCATTCAAAGAGAACCGAAATATCATTTATGGAAGAATTGGTGATGCTTTTATGTTTAAAGTCCATTATCACCAATTTTCGATGGCAAACTTAACCCATTTTAAAAAAGCACATTTAATGTTTAAAATACAAGTGGGGAAATTCAATTAAAGCTTCAGTTAGTTGCTCGATGAAAGGTCTGTAGTCTTTTGAAGTAATAGAATGGTTCAAACAGTATTTAACAGATGTAGATCCACTTTAAATTAGCCGTTTTAAGGTCGACATTTTTTCTTCTTGGCTATTTATTTTACCAACAGGCCTCTACTTAAGTTGCTTGAATTAAGAACAATCCTCCTCCCCCAGCAGAAGGAGGCACCAAGTAACTACACTAAAATTCTTCATCCTCAATCAAGTAAAGTGAATGCGAAAGTACTCTTTTGCTTTACCCCTGAAACGAGATATTTTAACACCCAATGCTTTATGCGAATAATCACTGGTTAAAATAGTAGGTCTCTTTTATAACTACTCTTTTTGAAACTCATAGGTTGCACACTTCCTGAACTAACTCAGTGCATCTGCCACGTTTAGAGTTAAGTCGACTTTATTTTCCTTTTCAAAGTTAGGAGAGCTCATTTAAACAACTAGCGACTGACAGAAAGTTTCTTTTTATTCACCTCGAAAGTGTAAATTATTATGGTATGTCTCCCTGAAAAACAGGGAGTATACTGCATTAATAGGTGGCCTTGCATATTGCAACATTATGTCGCTCTTTCTTCCGTAACCTGAACTGGGAACAGCTTTCTATTTCCGATTAAGTTGAGACCGTAGCTTTTCTGTCCTCAAATCCATGGATGCCTTTTGCAAAGCGTGGCTGGGATGGTTATCAACAACTATACCGGTATAAACAGGAAGTTGGATAATTTAAAAGTTTAATAATGGCAACGCTATAAGTGGCTTTATTGAAAATAAAACTATATTTCTGGTATTTAAAATGGGATAAAATAACAGGGGGATAAATTTACTCCCTAAGAAGTGTAAATCTAACCACTTGTGAAATAAACGTCTCTCGGTTACTAAGCTAGCAGCTACTCTCATCTACGTTAGGTAATTCCACTGGTTTTACGCATAGAGAAAATAAAGCCTCCAGCGTAAGGAACAAAAGATATTTTTGTTTAGTACACATTAAAATGCATATTTCTGTAAAAATTATGATTCATCTATTTATTTTCAAGTAAACAGATAACATTACCTCCGAGATGTCAATCCGATCATCATCGTTTTTGTCGAGGCTTTCACGCAGTTCAGCTACCAACTGGTCAACTTCTTCATTAAGCATATGCTAAAATGTTTTAGAAGAAGATATTCATCCTCAGAATTGCAAAAACTATAAGAGACAGAATCTGATCGAGTCAGCCTGTTATGGAAAAAAGAGTGCAAAAAATGCGCATCAACTGATTTCTTTTGCCTGTTTGCATGAATTCTATAGAGATAATAAGAAGTAAGAAAAATATTAGGCACTTGGCAAGAGTATGGAGCAGATTTACCCTTTTTAAGTCGTCGGGAACAATTGCATCAAGGAGCTCTGAGAAGAATAGATGCATTTCATCGCCTTCAATAAATCCGTTTCCTGAAAATAAAATTCCGCATTCATATCGCCTTGATTAGTAGGTCTTTCCTTCTTGGCTTTTATGTCCCTTGGTATTTCATCACCCACTCTGGCTTGGTCCTTCATAAATTTTGAGAATTTTACAAATATGAAGAAATACCTTTGTAGCTGACTTACTTTACGTAATGTGCTAGCCTTTTCGTGGCTACTTACTTATGACATTTTTTTAAGAATAAGTTGAAATTCCTGTCAAATGCTTTTTTTGAATAACTTAGGTCCCACAAAACTTGACAATTTAGATGTTTGATAAGGATTATTTTGTGACATAAGGTAGGGTGTTTTGTGGAACGACCTTTGTTGGCACCACCATTTTCAACCATTTGGCTTTGTCTCGTGTTAAACAATAGGATTTTCTGCCTAAAACTTTCCTTTTTGTTCAAGCTGACACAGAAGTTATTTCAGACTGGTGAAGTTCGAACTACTAGGTCAATCAAAGATCTTTGCAAAAGTCCACGCCGTGTTGATTATGTGGGTAGAATTATGACACTGGTAAACCCTAAAACCCCGTTTGGTTCTCGCCATAGTTAAAAAGTTAGTCTATATCCCTTCTTTTGCATTGAAATATAAGTGGCTATGGCCGTATATAAACTGCTAGCTGCAGAAGTAAATAAAAAGCGAGGAGGAAAACGAACTTTTAAGCCTAATCGCGATTTTGGGAATAAGGCTTACGAATCTGAAACGTCACATATGGGTGACGCATGTTCTTTATCAGTTTTAGATGACTTCGTCCCTGTAAAACTAAGAGCCACGAACTAGTAAAATAAATGTAGGCTATTTTTTGCTGCCTGATGATGATTTCATTTGCCTGCTTTAAAAGAGTTAATTTTACATGGAACGCATCTACTGCCGGAGGCAGATCCAGACAATAAACGTGATAGTGAAACTGGGGGAGATCTCATCCATGAACTCAAGACACCTGCAAGGAAACTTACACTTTCCCACCAACACGTTTTGAGTGGTCTGAGTGGATTATTTCATAAAGTTGTAAGTTGTAAGTTGTAAATGCCTTTAAAGCAGACAAGTAAAGGACCCATGAAGGCTAAGTAAAATGTCATGGGAATAAATCCATTTGACCTCTTTGTATATTCCGACATGTCCTTTACTCACACAAAGTAATTGCTAAAGTTTTTCCTTGAATAATATAAACAGGAAGAGGTAGTTTCCCTAAAGAATGTAATAAAGTAATCTGTAACGAAGTTACATCGAATCGGTCTGATGGCAAATATTTCGAGGAAATAGTTCGTCAAAAAACCTTGACAAACTAAAACTAGTTTATTTTTGCCTACATGGAAAGCATCAGTTTAAAATCAACTAAGGATAGAAAAGGGAATGATTTACAAGGCATCATCAAACCTACCGCCTTTAGTACAGCGCTCAAGGTTAAATTCGTCCTACTTCATAAATTCCACATAAATAGCGAAGATTTAAGCAGGAAGTTCGGTTAATTTCTTCAAAATGTCCATCATTTTTGCATCCCATGTTTATCTACGTTGATTGATCAGTCATCGCATATTTTCATCGCTATTTTGGTACCGCAGTTCCCTGTTCACAACATTTCTGCTGTGCCATCAGCAAACTGGCCATTCTACTCAGACTCAGCCCATAACCCTACAGCATTTTAAGGCAAAACTAGTCGTTTAAGCTTCACTTAATGCTTTAGTTTAGGACGATTATAATTAAAAGATCATTTGTACTGATCAAAGGAATTAAATTCACCCTTTTCTTTCCTGGGTTTAAATTTAAAATTTTGGGTATACTGATTAAGACATGTCGTCTCTTCTGAAAATACATTCAAACTTATATAATTAAGGGCGATGGTGGACGATAAAAAATTGAGGCGCTTGAGCGCAACGCCCCTACTAGTATGCACATGGATATAATAGTAATTTTAATACAAGAAACGCCTTCACAACCGTTATTCACTTGAATTTAGGGTAATTTTTTTAAACCACCGATATTTGATTTACTTCAAATGACTAGATTATAAAAAGAAGTAACTTTTCAAAACAAGCAATGCCATTAAAGCTGTAATTTAAGAGTGGGTAGGCTAAGCAGCCTTGATTGACCAGGAGAAAACAAAACTGGAACTGTTCTGTCCACTACTTAATCCTGAGCATTTGTACCTCGCTTTATCACTCGTATAAGCAAATCTAAGCACACTTTTAATCCCTTCTTTATACTTTTTTGTTTTAAACTTCGTAGGGAAAATTAATCGTCTAAGAAAAGTTACCCTGTCATTTTTTTAAAAAATAAGGACCATTAAGCAGAAGCAAGACCGAACACCTTCCCCAGCTATTTGACTCGTTTGGAGTCGGGTAGATTCTCACTGCCCAGCGATTAACTCACAAAGTTAAGGCGCACTTCCTAATGAATGTGTGATGACAACGACCTGGCGAGATAATAGATCTTTAAAAAAATAACCAAGGACTGGCAGAAGTGAAGCCGATTAATGATCAAGGTAAGTTGAACGAAGCATTTATATGGAAACCAAATAACATATTGAATCACCGGAGGCTGTGGATATATGCTAACTTTTAATTAGTCGCGACGTTGCTTGAATAGCTTAACAAACGAGGATTGTAAAAGAAAAATGGAGGCGGAATACGCTTCTACTCAACCAATCCGCCTCACCGAAAATGTATTGAATGTGGTAGCTAAGTTGGAAATAAGGCACTAACTGAGTCACTGTCGTAAGTCACAAAGACGAAGAAGTTACCAAGGGACGGGATAGAAAATTTCAAACCCGAAGTACTTTACCGAGGTCTCATTTCACTATAAGATCTGTCATGAGACGTCAGGCAAATTGACCATTTAGGAATCACTTACTGAAGGTCCACACTTATAGAGCAAGTACGACTAAAAGCGGATGAAAACCGGGCGACAATTTCTCATTTGAACTAGTTTATGAGATGTAATTAAGGTCTACTGAATTCTTCAAGTCTCAGTACCAAATTAGCGCAAATAGTGAAATGAGTCACCAAAAGCAAGAAGCAAATGTTGTTTAAAGCATTGAAACCTATAAAACATAAAAGTAGCGTGTTGAAGATCAAGCTGCAATCATCTTGTACATATAAATGCAAAATTTTAGTCCACCACTCACCGTCTCTGTCGTAGCGAAGCCACACATCGGCGAAC